>CAJQZJ010016246.1:118928-156876 GCA_907164525.1 Lophiomys imhausi | reverse complement strand
TCTTCTTCTTCTTCTTCTTCTTCTTCTTCTTCTTCTTCTTCTTCTTCCCCCCATCAACCTCTCTGCTTCCAAAGCTTGAGCACCTCAGTCCTGCCTACCTCTGACTTAGCCCAATCTCAGGCCTCAGCATTTATTCAACCAATCAGAGACAATGATTAGAAAACAAAGTAACAGACAGCAAGCAGGCCTCTAGGAACAATTAATTAACATTTAGAATACATAACACCACCCTAACAAACAGCACAGTCAAACTTCAGCAGAAAAGCTAGAATAAAGGTTCCTAATGTTCTAAGCAAGTTTGTACTTTTGTGTTGGGCTACACTGGGGATGCCCTTGGCCACATGCAGCCTTATGTAAGGTGAGACATGGGGACATGTCCACCTGGACCATAGAACAGTCGGCTTGTTCTGCTCAGATCCTGACTTTGCTGCAGCCCATGTCCTCAAGGCACACGACACTGCTTGTCATGGAGTAAATGATAAATAAGCATGCTATTACTATTTGATCAATTTTTTAACTTGTTGTCTTAACATGTTGAATATAGAACTTGTTGCAAAATGTCTCAGGTTTTCGAAACCACTTCTTGATGTTTTGAACATAGAATGCTTGTGTTTTAGATAGAAAATCTGAGAATGTGATTTTCATTGTGATCATCTTGTAGCTTTCTTACAATATTTTATGGAGATAATCGTTTTCTCAATTTTTATTACTTTTTTGTTATTCTGTTCTACTCATCTGTTTAGCTACTAAATATATTTGGAGTCATCTCTGTGATGAAAAGAACAATTTACATAACAAATGACATTGAAAAGCTAAATTCTCATATTGGCAACACCTTATTTCTACGTTTGTGATATTATTTTCCCTCAAGTTTAAGCAGGGAGGTTTGGCTCTGACTGGATTTGCCTTAGTGAAGCTACAAGGCAGATCTTATGATTAAGGTTCACCTTCCTGGAAACCCACATCTCTTCTTTCCTAGTCAGTGTTCTGTTGCTGTGGAGAGACAACATGACCAAGGCAACTCTTTTTTTTTAATAATTTATTTTTTATTTCTTCAAGTTACATCTCAATCACAATCCCCTCCCTACTCCCCCCTCCAGTCCCACCCTTCCACTCTCCTCCCCCTCAACCCCCCATCCTCTACCCCCCCCTTTTTTTAGTTTAAGGTGTATCTTTTCCCCCCAACAGCTCCCCCTTTCAGTCCAACTAATGGTTCTTACTCTTATAACAATAAATACAATACAAAACAACAGAAATAAATAGTGTTATATGGCTTAGCATACATTCCCAATGTCCAGTCCATTTGTATTTGGCACCTGACTTTAACCTTCTACTATCTAACCATCTCCATGAATTTAAAGTTCTATATCTAACTCAGCTTTCATACTAACTTGCAAGGCAACTCTTATAAAAGAAAGTATTTAATGGGGCTGGCTTACAGGTTCAGAGGTTTAGTCCATTACTGTCATGGTAGGAAGCATGGCAGCATGCAGGCAGACATGGTGCTGGAGAAGGAGCTGAGAGTTCTCCATCTGGATAGGCACCCAACAGGAAGAGAGAGACATGGTTTAAGCATTTGAAATCTCAAAGTCCACCCCAATTGACACAGTTCCTCCAACAAGGCCACACCTCCTAATTGTGCCACTCCCTGGTGAGCAATTCATTCAAATCTATGAGCCTGCAGGAGTCATTTCTATTCAAACCACCACAGTCAGAAGAGCTGTCTGGTGCTGGAGCAGTTGCAGCCTTACTTTACAACAAACTCATCAACACACCCTTGCCAGGAGGAGTTGGGTTTGTGATTCCAGAACTTCTTATTATCCTCCTTACCTCTGTCAACATTGCCACCTGTGATGCTCGTGGGAACTGGATCTGATATCTCTCTCTCTCTCTCTCTCTCTCTCTCTCTCTCTCTCTCTCTGCCTTTGTTTCCACTGCATGGACTTTCCTGAGGCAACACAATCACACCATACATGCCTTTCTGCAGTCAGCTGTTCCTTTAGAAGTCAAGATATTGGGGCTAGAAAGATGGCTCAGCAGGTAAGAGGACTGGTTGCTCTTCCAGAGGACTGAGATTTAATTCCCAGTACCCACATGGTCACTAACAACAATTTGTAAGTCCAGTTCCAGGGAATCTAGTGTCCTCTTCTGGCATCCTAAGGCACCAGGCACTCACATGGTATACACACTTACATATAGACAAAACACCCTGCCAAGCTCAGGGGCCCTAACGTATCCCAGGACAATGTGTCAGGCCATGTTAGCTTATTCTCAGTCACTCTGGAGCACTGACTCCATGCTAGTTGCTTAGTGTTATGTTGATTTACAGACACCATACAGAACTGAGAGAAGGGTAAAATATGGAGCCCAAAGACTACTGAACCACTGGAAGGCAGAACATTAATAATATTAAAAGGTATCTAGGACTTCATATACTTAGTAACAAACAAATAATCAAACTGAAAATGAGTAAAGGGCCTGAACAAACATCTTCTCAAAGATGGTATCAGATGGGAACAGGCATGAGAAAAAGGATCATTGATTATGATAGTTAATCAAAACCAAGATGGAGAAACAACCCAGTGTCCGCCAGATGAGTGGGTAAGAAAAGATGGGCAAAGTAGATAAAGGGGAGTCAGTCCTGCCTGTTGCAAAAAGTTGGGTGACCCTGGAGGACTTAAGACCTGGAACTTGTGCACAGCAACCAGAAGTTTCACAAAAGATAGGCCTTCACGACCCATTCATATGGGAGAAGGGAGCCTGTCAGGAGTAGGTCAGGGAGAAGAAACCGGGAGAAAGGAATGGAACAAACCAAATTAGGAGAACTCTACCCGGCAGGATGAGTATAGTTAACAATGCGTTGTGCAGGTCGGATTTACTAAAAAGCAGAGCTTGGGGATCTTCACACACCTGCACACATAAACACAGACGTACACACATGATGGCAACATGGTAAAGTGACACACATTGTCTGTCATGAGCTTGATAGGTGGTCATTTCACAATATATGAACACCTGAAGTAGACTGTGTCTGTGTGCACACGTGCACGCACGTGTGTGTGTGTGTGTGTGTGTGTGTGCATGCATAGGTATGCTCCGTATACTTGTGTGTATATGTGGAAGCCTCCAGTACTATCCCTTAGAAACAGCACTTTGGTGTTTAAGACAGGGTCTCTCATTGGAGAGACTTCTGAATACATTAAGATGGCTGCCAAGTGACCCCAGAGAAGCTCTTTGTCTCTGCCTCCCCATCACTGGAATTACAAATAGAAGCTACCACACTGGTTTCTTTCACTTGTGATCAAACTCAGGTCCTCATACTTATGTGACAAGGACTTGACTGACTGAGCCACTTTCCATGACCCAAATATATGCAACATTTACCCATCAATTCAACCTCATTAAAGTTACAGACAACATCCACAGAGCCAAAGGAAGAAGTGGGACGATGGTCACACCAGCTAGCACTGGCTTCCTGACTATTGTCACCATAGGAACTCCTCTGTCCCTGAGCTGTCTGCAAGGCACAGACTTTTCTCTCAGGTTTCATCGTCCTCCACAGTCTCCTGAGGGAGGCTAATTTCAAGCCAAGGAATCAATCTAAGTTGTGGAAGTTGATGACAGCAAACGGAAATGAGATGTGAGTGGGGAGAAATGAAGTCTGTCAGAATTCTGCTACTGAGATGGAAACATCTGGACCGGAATATGGCCTTGGTCTCAGAGAGGTTAAAAGATAACTCATCATGTGCACACCACACACGCACTCAACTGAAACCTCAAATTAAAATACTTCCTGTGTTTTCAATGTTCAGGGCCATACGGTGAGTCTGAAGATGGCCAACACTCATCAGAACATCTCCAGGTTCTGTTCCTCAGCCACAGCTCACTCAGTGCTGGCCTCATCACATCTTACACATCTTTCCAACCCATGGCTATTATCATTGAAACAAAGGATAGTAGTATGTTCTCATTTCTAAGGGAAATGTCGATTAGAAAACTGTCACCTATGGCTTACCACAGTCAACCTACAGGAGAAGATTCTGAATTGTAACAAATATTTATAGTAAGAGCGGGCTAAGAAAGCCACAAAGGTCTTTGGTTAAATTGCTTTGACAATCAGCCTAAGTCCCATTTCGATAAATCACATCTCCATAGATGTGTTTATCTACTGTCAAAGCATGCTGTCCTTTCTCTAGTCCATTCTTCCCGCTTCTCCCCATCCTTTCATACACATAACACCAGTATAACAAAGAGCAGCTCTTCCTACAGGCACTTGGGATGGAGTGAGTGAAAGCCTGCTTTACAAAGAACGGGTGGGGGTTGGTGGAACTTCACTTCTACATCTGTTATAATTGACCAGGAGACACACAATGAGAAATGTGAAAAAAGATTCCTTACAAGTCATGACTTACCCAGAAGGCATTGCATAAGGCCTTCTCATAGTTCTCCTCCTAACTCCCAGGAACCCTAAACAGCTGAGAGGTAAGCAAAGCCATAGACCCCTGTGAGAGCTTTGAATGATGCCAGATCTCTGAAGTCATTGGCCAGTCTATAATGTACTTACAAAGTACATTATAAGGATTTAGATGTTTTTGTCACAGGTGTTCTATTGTGCTTAAGTGTAGGGAAGAGCCTTCCAGAAAGGTCCCATGGAGGTGGCAACAGAGTTCTGTAAGAACCTGCAGAAGGCAAAGGGGCACATGAAGTGGGCAAGGAGTGGAGTCAGGTAGGACTCCAGCTGGATGGCTGGGAAGAGCAAAAACAAAGAGGGGCTCGCCTCTTCCTCCCCAAGGGAACCCTATAATCCAGCCCCAGAATGCCTTCTTGAGCTACAAACATGTCATTCTTCCCATATATCAACACATGCCTTTCCCTGAACATATAAAGGGAGAGAACTCATAGAACACCCTCTCCACACCTCTGTCAAAGCCAACTGAGATGCACTTTCCATGCCAACCGCACAGTTACAGTAACAATCAGTAACAGACGCTAAGCACCAGATCAAGAATGACAACATTGACAAGGTACCAGCCACTGCATAAATTACATGTTTTATCAAGTCTAAAATACCAGCAGATGTAAAATGGACCTCTATTTTATATACTGCTGGGAAAGAAATACCATTTTGACATTTAAAATTGGAAACATTAATTTTCATGGGAATCTTTATTTTGTTAAAACTCCCTCTCTCTACACTTTATTACTTACCACATATCATCATGCCAATCATTAAAAATGTAAGTACCAATGACTAAATGGTTATTTCATCCCTCAATCTCATATCCACGGTTGATCTTCCTAATGGCTCTTTGCCATAGAAGAAGCCAACCTCAGTTTTTCACAGCCATTGTCCTCTTTTCCTGCTTTGAATCTCCATGAGTTGTTTCATGAGCATCTATCTGATGGTCAACTGTGTGTTTTGTTGCCAAATCTGTACACCCAAGCCCATCACCTTCCCTGATGGTAGAGCCTATTGACATGCAGTCCAAGTCTAGAAGTGATAAAATCTGAGACATAACCTCTGCATTAGAATTGATGAATGGTGGTATGAAAAAGAAACTAGCCCAGTCAGGTGAGGGTCATCTGAAATATGATGGAGCAGGAAGCAATGCATGTGGGGTAGATGTGGGGTCTCCCTCGAACCCAAGATTGAGTGAAGACCTGAACTACTTGGGGGTGAGGCTCACAGGCACTTAAAGGTGGAGTCTGTACAGGATCAGGATCTCCCTGGAAAAAGAGACAAAATGTACAAATGGGATATGCCCATGACCTTTGTCTATCTGTCTCTCTGTGCGTATACATGTGTGTATGCTCATATGTGCACAAACTTATATTCACTTGCATATCCATTTGTATGCATGTCTATACATTATTTTATATGCACAAAGATAATTAAAAGTACCAAATCTGCATATTTTAAATTTTTTATACATGCAAAGCTATATATCCCTATTAATCATTTTAAAAACTTTATGTGTATGAATAGTTGTGTGAGTTTATGAGCACCACATAGTGCCAGTGAGCATGGAAAATGTAGGTCTGCAGAGGCCACAAGAGGACATGTAATTCCCTGAAATTTTAGTTATGGATGGTTGAAAGCCACTATGTAGATTCTAGGAGTTAAACTCAATTCCTCTGTATACATAGACAACTATATATTCTTATATATTTGAATCTTCTTTTCATAAATTTTAACATTTCCACACAGATTTACATATGCATATTCAATTTTCATATGTAGTTTATATAAAAGTTTATTTTATATGTTGTATTACATAATATAAAGGAGATAACCTTCTATGTTCATATGTAGCTCCGTGTGTGTGTGTGTGTGTGTGTGTGTGTGTGTGTGTGTGTGTGTGTGTTTGTGGTGTCTAGTTGTGAGATATACCACAGTGTCCCTTCTGCAATCAGGAGACTCAAAAGAACTGGTGGTATAACTCACTGTGAGTTCAGTAGCTTAAGAAGCAGAGTGACTGGCAGAAATTCCTGTATACAGAAACCTCTCAGCTCTGGCAGACAGAGGCAGGGTCCTCCCTCCTCCTGCTTAGTTCTGTGCAGGCATCAGGGACTGGTTGATGCTTACCACCCAGGAAGAAGGACATTTGCTTTATAGACTCCAGAAATCTTAATGCTAATTGCATCTGGAAACACATAGAACACTTGTGACTAATGTTTAATCTGGGCACCCTATGCCACAGTCAAGCGAACACTTTAATCCTCAAAATTTGCCTGTGCTAGGAACAGCTGGGCAAATGCTCTAGGCTGGGACAGGCCAGCATAGAGCCTGTAGTTAGGTACCGGCAAACAGGCCAGCAGGCAGATGTGATGGAGGGAGCTGGGAGTCTCCTGGGATTATGAGCTGTTTGTTGCTGGCATTGGGTGGTCTATGCATAGGGAATGTACAGGTCTTGAGCAGAGGAGAGATCAGATCCAAGGTATGCTTTCTAGGGCCACTATGCCTGCTCAGCTCGGAGTAACAGGTGGGGTCAAGAGACCAGCACTGAGCTACTGCAGAGATATGGGCAGAGACTGTGGCTCAGAAGTACACAGGGGCAGTGGTGGTGATGCACAGCCGAGCAAGGAGGATTTCCTAACACACTGAAACTCCTCTTCCCCAAGTGCTTAGAATAGAGATGCAGGGGCTTCCTAGTCCATGAACAACTCTATTTTTCAACTTCAGAAGGTTTTCAGCTCGGAAGTAAGAATTAAAATCTCCTTTCCTGTGCGTTTCCTGAACAGGCCAGGGAACTGGATGCGACACTGCCACAGATAAGATTTAGCGCATCTAGAAGTGTCAATAATTGAACTAAAAAGATTAATAAGTTATGCTGAAAGATCGTCAATTGGATGTCATGCCTCAGGCAGGGGTAGGGGACCAGACAATCTCAAAGACCAGCAAGAACCTGATGTTTGTATGTCTTTTCTTGACTATCTTTTGTCAGAGTTCTGGAACATAGGCAGAATTCTTATTGGGAAATATTAACTCTGAGAAGCACAATACAATTTTGGCATGCGGACAACAAAACTCCTCTCAATAAAGCCTGAGATGGTCCATGAATAATTCTTCACATCTACAGGCACAGGGGAGGGAGTGGTTGGAGGATCACATCTTCTGACTTGTCTGAGCTCTCACGAGGCTCTGTGACCCTGTCACCAGTAAAGAGGCAGATGCCAGGTTAGAAGCAGCATCGAGATCTAGGTGTGTCCCACCTCAGAACGTGGCCAGATCAGGGTTCAGAACAGGGGTGACAGGCTCAGTCCTCTGAGGTCCCTTTCAAGCAGTTCGAGAAGTCAGTATTGAAGTCATGTGACTACTGGATCTTAGGCAATTTGCTTCACGTTTTCATGTATTTGCCCTGGTGTTTAGTGATGAGATCAATACTTGCCCTTCCTCCTTGTCATAACTCCTCTGAAAAGAAAGTAATATGTAAGATGTAGAAGGCTTCAGAGGCACAGAAACAAATATTAGAAAAGAAGAGTTGTGTTAACTTTCTGTGAACTATGAGCAGTCCCAGTACTGAGGCTGCCTCCTCAGAGCCTCAGAGTTCTAAAGCATAAGGTTTTATCTATTTATCTTCCTGGAAGAGGTCCATGGTTTTCATGTCCTCCCTCAAAAGCTTTAAAGTCTCTGCCTTGAACCGTCTTGCAATATTGTCCCCTTTATTTCTTTTTTTGTTTTTGTTTTTTTCTTTATTTTTTATTTCTTCAAGTTACATCTCAATCTCAATCCCCTCCCTATTCCCCCTCCAGTTCCACCCTCCCACCCTCAACTCCCCATCCTCTTCCCTTTTTTTTTCTTTTAAATTTAAGGCATATCTTATCTCCCCCTACAGTTTCCCCTTTCAGTCCAACAAATGGCTCTTTCTCTTATAATAATAGATACAATACAAAACAACAGAGGTAATTAGGCCACAGTTATGAGGGTTATATGGCTTAGCGTACATTCCCAATGTCCAGTCCATATGTATTTGGCACCTGACTTTAACATTCTACTATCTAAACATCTCCATGAGTTTAAAGTTCTATATCTAACTCAACATTCATACTAACTTGCAACACAATTTTAAAAGTATCTTCTTAGATCTATAACACTCTCTTGACTCCTAAACAACTCAAAATTTAATTGTGAGACTCTATCTGTTCTTCAACAACCTCAGAGACCTGAGAGGGATAAATATATCTGATTTTATAGGAAGTACAGGGCCTGCAGCTTCCCAAACTAAGAAATGACATACCAGTGGCTGCCTGGACAGTTCCCATTTTCTCTCCATATATTACAGCATCAATCTTCAGTCATTTGGCCCCGTTTCTCTGACAGACATTGATTGTAGAGCAGGGGTTATGAAGGACTTACCTACCCTGTCTTGGCAGAGGTTGGCTGTCGACTTACCTGCTTCCAGGTTTTGTCCTTTTTGGACAGCATTCTGTCTACAGTTGGAGCAAGGGGCTTTTCCTAACAAGAGATAGGCTTGCGACTAATTCAATCATCTCTCACTGGAGATTCTTCGATGATCATCTTCTATTTGGAGGAGAATAGGGGGTGCTGTCAGGGGTTGATATGTCTTCATATAAAAAAATCTAAAGCTACGAAAACATCTTTGAATGCCATATTCTGCAGATCTCTTGAGGTTTTTGAAGAGGCCCTATCTATCTCTTATATTAGGGTAAGCAGATGTTGCTTGTCTCGTAGCAGGTTTATTTTTGAATAGCTTAGAAAGTAACTATAATAGGCTGTCATAGTACCTAACAGAATGAACGGCTTGCATAACCATTAGTTTGCATTTCTTAATTATCCTAATCAGTTTATGACAATTAGTAGTAAAAGGCCGAAACATCACATTTCATTTTTTTTCTTTACCTCCTAACCCTTCCATCCCATTTCTCTGGGGTGGGGTGTCCTTATATAACAGTCCCTCATCTCAGTTGAGAGGTCGTATGAGGGCCAAGAGCCTCCTCATTCATTGGGGGTCTACGAAGCAGTACCATCAGTGAAAAGTGTCTTGTTGCCCGGAAGAGAGAACTACTAAACAAACAAACCAATAAGCAGACAATAGATAAAAAAGATGAAAAAATAGAAGAAAAATATAACTAATATATAAAAAATGAATAAAAATTAAAAATAAGAAGTCTATGTCCAAGTTCCCTTTGGTGTATTAGTTGTAGTATCTATACCTTCTACTATATAGCTAAAATCCTACTATAAGTGAATAGATGCCATATGTGTCCTTCTGAGTCTGGGTTAGCTCACTCAGGATGAGCTTTTATAGTTCCATCCACTTGGCTGCAAATTGCATAATTCCATTGTTTCTGATAGCTGAGTAATATTCCATTGTGTAGATGTACCACAGTTTTTTAACCCATTCTTCGGTTGAGGGACATCTGGGTTGTTTCCAGTTTCTAGCTATTACAAATAAGGCTGCTATAAACATAGATGAGGACACTTCCTTATGATTCTGTGAAGAGACATTTGGGTGTATACCCAGAAGTGGTATGGCTGGGTCCTGAGGCAGAGCTATTCCAAGTTTTCTAAGATATCGCCAGACTGACCTCCATAGTGATTGCACAAGCCTGCATTCCCACCAGCAATGGAATAGGGTACCCCTTTGTCCACACCCTCGCCAGCATGCGCTATCATTTGAGCTCTTTATCTTAGCCATTCTGACAGGTGTGAGATGGAATCTCAGAGTCGTCTTGAGTTGCATTTCTCTGATGATTAAGGATGTTGAGCATTTCTTCAAGTGTCTCTCAGCCATTAGGGATTCCTCCTTTGTGAATTCTCTATCTAGCTCTGTCCCCCATTTTTTGATTGGATTATTTGGTTTCTTGGCATTTAATTTCTTGAGTTCTTTGTAGACTTTGGATATTAGCCCTCTGTCAGGTGTGGGGTTGGTGAAGATTTTCTCCCAGTCTGTAGGCTGCCATTTTGTTCGAATGACAGTGTCTTTTGCCTTACAGAAGCTTTTCAGTTTCATGAGGTCCCATTTACTGATTGTTGATCTCAAGTCCTGAGCTGTTGGTGTTCTGTTCAGGAAGTTGTCGCCTGGGCCAATTAGTTCGAGGGTTTCTCCCACTTTTTCTTCTAGTAGATTTAGTGTGACCGGCCTTATGTTAAGGTCTTTGATCCACTTGGACTTAAGTTTTGTACAAGGTGATAAGTATGGGTCTAGCTTCATTCTTTTACAAATGGACATCCAGTTGGACCAGCACCATTTGTTGAAGATATTGTCCTTCTTCCAATGTGCTGTTTTGGCTTCTTTGTCAAAAATTAGGTGGCCATAAGTGTGTGGGTCTATTTCTGGATCTTCAATTAGATTCCATTGATCTACTGGTCTGTTTCTATACCAATACCATGCTGTTTTTACAACTATTGCTCTGTAGTGCAGCTTGAAATCTGGGATGGTAATACCTCCAGATGTTTTTTTATTGTACAGGATTGATTTAGCTATTCTGGGCTTTTTGTTGTTCCATACGAAATTGAGAATAGCTATTTCCAAGTCTATAAAAAATTGTGTTGGTATTTTGATAGGAATTGCATTGAATCTATATATTGCTTTTGGTAGGATGGCCATTTTTATTATGTTGATCCTACTTATCCATGAGCATGGGAGATCTTTCCATCTTCTAAAGGCCTCTTCCATTTCTTTCTTCAAGGGCTTGAAGTTCTTGTTGTACAGGTCCTTTACTTGCTTGGATAGAGTTACCCCCAGGTATTTTATGTTGTTTGTGGCTATTGTGAAGGGGGTTGTTTCCCTTATTTCTTTCTCAGCCAATTTGTCTGTTGTATAAAGAAGGGCTTCTGATTTTTTTGAATTAATTTTGTATCCTGCCACTTTGCTGAAGGTGTTTATCAGCTGTAAGAGTTCTCTGGTGGAATTTTTGGGGTCGCTTATGTATACTATCATATCATCTGCAAATAGGGATAATTTGACTTCTTCGTTTCTGATGTTTATCCCCTTGATCTCTTTTAGTTGTCTTATTGCTCTAGCAAGGACTTCAAGTACTATATTGAAGAGATATGGTGAAAGTGGACATCCTTGTCTTGTCCCTGAGTTTAGAGGAAATGTTTCAAGTTTCTCTCCATTTATTTTGATGTTGGCCACTGGCCTGCTGTATATTGCCTTTATTATTTCTAGGTATGGTCCTTGTATGCCTGTTCTCTCCAGAACTTTTAATATGAAGTGGTGTTGGATTTTGTCAAATGCTTTTTCTGCATCTAGCGAGATTATCATGTGGTTTTTTTCTTTCATCTTGTTTATATGGTGAATGACGTTGATAGACTTTCGTATGTTGAACCATCCCAGCATTCCTGGGATGAAGCCTACTTGATCATGGTGTATGATACTTTTGATGTGTTCTTGAATTCGGTTTGCTAGTACTTTATTAAGTATTTTTGCATCTATGTTCATGAGGGACATTGGTCTGAAATTCTCTTTCTTTGTTGGGTCTTTGTGTGGTTTAGTAATCAGGGTGATTGTTGCCTCATAGAATGAGTTTGGCAATGTTCCTTCAGATTCTATTTTGTGAAAGAGATTGAAAAGTATTGGTGTTAGCTCCTCTTTGAAGGTCCGGTAGAATTCCGTGCTAAAGCCATCTGGCCCTGGGCTTTTTTTGGTTGGGAGATTTTTAATGACTGTTTCTATTTCCTTAGGGGTTATAGGGCTGTTTTATCTGTTTATCTGATCTTGATTTTGATTCAGTAGGTGGAATCTATCAAGAAAATTTTCCGTTTCATTTAAGTTTTCAAATTTGGTGGAGTATAGGTTTTTAAAGTAGGATCCAAATATTCTCTGGATTTCCTCAATGTCTGTTGTTATTTCTCCCTTTTCATTTCTGATTTTGTTGATTTGTGTTTTCTCACTCTGTCTTTTAGTTAATTTGGCTAAGGGTCTGTCCATTTTGTTGATTTTCTCAAAGAACCAACTCTTGGTTTCATTGATTCTTTGTATAGTTCTTTTTGTTTCTAAGTTGTTGATTTCAGCCCTAAGTTTGATGATCTCCTGCCTTCTGTTCTTCTTGGGAGTGTTTGCTTCTTTTTTTTCCCAATTCACCCAGTTTAGCTGTTAATTCGCTAATATGAGCTGTCACAATTTTCTTTTTGAAGGCACTTAGTGCTATGAACTTTCCTTGTAGCACAGCTTTCAATGTGTCCCATAGGTTTGAGTATGTTTTGTCTTCATTTTCGTTAGATTTTAAGAAGTCTTTGATTTCCTTCTTTATTTCTTCCCTGACCCAGTGGTCCTCTAGTAAAGAGGTGTTCGATTTCCATGTGAGTGTAGACTTTCTGTTGATTCTTTTGCTGTTGAAGTCCAGCTTTATTCCATGGTGGTTTGATAAGATACAAGGGGTTATTTCAACTTTCTTGTATCTTTTGAGGCTATCTTTGTGTCCAACTATATGGTCGATTTTGGAGAAGGTTCCGTGAGGTGCTGAGAAGAAGGTGTATTCTTTTGTGTTTGGGTGAAATGGTCTGTAGATATCTGTTAGTTCCATTTGGTTCATGATCTCTGTTAGACTCATTATTTCTCTGTTTGGCTTCTTTCTTGATGATCTGTCCATAGTTGTGAGTGGGGTGTTGAAGTCTCCCACTATTAAAGTGTTTGGATCGATGCGCGATTTAAGTTTTAGAAGCATTTCTTTTATAAATGTGGGTGCCTTTGTATTTGGGGCATAGATGTTCAATATTGAGATGACCTCTTGGTGGATATTTCCTTTAATGAGTATGTAATGCCCTTCTCTGTCTTTTTTTATTAACTTCAATTGGAAGTCTATTTTGTTTGATATTAGGGTGGCTACTCCAGCTTGTTTCCTGGGTCCATTTGCTTGGAAAACCTTTTCCTAGCCCTTTACTCTGAGATAGTGTTTATCTTCAATAGTGAGGTGTGTTTCTTGTATACAGCAAAAAGATAGGTCTTGTTTACGGATCCAGTCTGTAAGTCTGTGTCTTTTTATTGGCGAGTTGAGTCCATTGATGTTGATGGATATTAGTGACCAGGGGTTGTTATTTCCCATTATTTTGGTATAGCTGGCTGTCTTGTGTTTCTTTTTGTTTAGTTGCTGCGGAGGTTTCTATTTCCTCTGTTTTCTTGGGTGTAGTTATCTTCCCTGTGTTGGAATTTTCCTTCTAGGATCTTCTGTAGGGCTGGGTTTGTGAGGAGATATTGTTTGAATTTGATTTTGTCATGGAATATCTTGTTTTCTCCTTCTATGTTGATAGAGAGTTTTGCTGGGTATAGTAGTCTGGCTGGGCACCTCTGTTCTCTCAGGGATTGTAGGACATCTTTCCAGCCCCTTCTAGCTTTTAAAGTTTCTGAGAAGAAGTCAGGTGTGATTCTGATGGGTCTCCTATTGTATGTGAATTGGCCTTTTTCTCTTACAGCTTTTAATATCCTTTCTTTGGTCTCTACATTTGGAGTTTCTATTATTATGTGGCGAGAGGAGTTTCTTTTCTGATCTAATCTGTTTGGTGTTCTGTAAGCCTCTTGGATTTTTACTGGCATCTCTTTCTTTAGGTTTGGGAAGTTTTCTTCTATGATTTTGTTGAAGATATTTCCTGGAGCATGGAGTTGGGAGTCTTCTCTTTCCTCTATGCCTATAATTCTTAGATTCTGTCTTTTCATTGAGTCTTTGATTTCTTGGATGTTGTGGGTGAGAGATTTTTTAGCTTTTTCATTTTCTTTGGATGTTGTACTGATTTCTTCCATCGAATCTTCCATGCCTGAGATCCTGTCTTCCATCTCTTGCATCCTGTTTTTCATACTCACATCCGTAGTTCCTTTTCTCTTCTCTTGATTCTCCATTTCCTCTTTTAACTCTGACTGTGTTTTCTTTATTGTTTCCATTTCTATTTTCATGTCTTGAATGGTAGTGTTCGTTTTGTACATTTCCTTCTCCAACTTGCTTGTTTTTGCCTGGAGATCTTTCATTGCTTTATCCTTTTCCTGTTCAAGCTGGGTCACCTTGGTGTGGAGCTCTTTAATGGTGTTATTCATTGTTTTGACTTGTAAAATTGTGGCTTCTTTGAATTCCTTCATAGTTTTAAGTTCTTCTTGAAGGGACTCTATCACTTTCCATAATGTAGAATTGTCATTGTTTTCATGTGTTTCAGTTGTGGTGAGGTGGTTCGGGCTGGACGGAATAGCGTTGCTTTCTTTTGTTGGGGACATTTCACTCTGTTTTCTTTTTTTGTCTGGGGTCTCTGGCCATGTGGAATTTTTTTACTGTCTTCTGGACTTGGGTCCAAAGGGGGCGCTTTGGTGTAGGATTCGAGTTACCTTACTCCACCCCTATAAGGTGAGTCATTCAGCCCCGCCTCCCAGGTGGAGACCTTGGTTCCCCGCAGGAAGGGCCTGTACTAGTACAAAAGTCTGATATACGACAGTTTCAAATATCTCGCAGTTTGCCCGGGGTTGGTTCGTGTAGCGGGTAAATCTGCAGTTCAGCTCCAATAGCCTTGCCGTTCCTGTGGCTTGGAAACTGGCCAGTGATGTCACAGACTGCAATCTGTGGTCTGAAGGCACTTTGCAGAGGAGCTATGCTCACTTCCAAGGGTTGCAATCTTTCACCAGATAATTGGATCATCTGTGTGAGACCTGGGAGTGCCCAGCAGGGTGGGGATTATCTCTGCATGGGTTCTGAATCTGCCGGCTGGGTATTAGGTTGGAACTTACCGGGAGTCTCTCTTGGTGGGGGGATGAGTGATTCCAATTCCCGGGACCCGCGGCTTCCTACCATGTCCTAGAGTGGGAAGTGGTGTCCTGCCCAGGGATCTTCCGTGGTCCCTGTGTAACTGGGTGAGATTTAAAAGGGGTCGTGCCCTTTGTACAGCGTCCTGCAACACTTGCCACCTTGTAACTGTTGACCCCGAAATCAAAATACATCCGTGCAGGCTGCCGCCATCTTGGATCCCTGTCCCCTTTATTTTTTCCTTTCTGTTTCCATAGAGAGATCCTCAAGGCCAAGCTTCTTGGGATCTGTGTAGTTCTTGGTGACCTCCCAGTATGTCAGCACCCTCTCTTGTCCACTCCCACAGGACTTCCCTTCTGAGCATGGCCCTTTCTAGGGAGGCACACCTAGGTACAGGATTCAGGACTCGGAATTGTCCCCTCTTCTTCTGCAACTGCATGGTGGCTGGCTTCAGCACATGGGTGGCTTGGTGTTGGGGTGTCTGGATGGAGCACACAGACAACAGAGCCCTTGGAGTAGGGGATGAGGTGGTTGGACACTGTGTACTCAGTACCGTAGTAAGAACCACCATGGACTTTACCATGTTGAGTGTCCTTCATGAGAACTAAGTTCCATTCCTAGTGTTGATGTTGAAAACGGAGTCTTATCTTTGTAGAATGAGAAATGAAAGTGCTGTTCAACAAGAAATGTGCCAGACCCATACACCAAGTCAATGTGATGGCACCAGGCTCTTCATAACTCCAGGAAGTATTTCACATTCTGGGTTCCTATACACCCACTGTATTTCTGCATTTTTATGCACCTAATACACAAATGCCACAGTTGTCCTCAGAGAAAGCATATTTTGTACAATTCATGGGATTTTCCCTGAGTACTGCTTCCTTTCTTCTGTTGTGACAAAGTACCCAGTAACATGATGTAAGAAAGAAAGGGTTGATTCTGTCTCACAGTTCAAGAGTGGAGTCCGGGCTGGAGAGTTGGCTCAGCTGTTAAAGGCTAGGCTCACAACCAAAAATATAAGAGTGGAGTCCATCATGGCAGAAAGGCGTGGCAGCAGGAGCATGAGGCGGCTGGTTGAATTGCATCTCCTTTTTATTCAGCTGGAACCTGAGCTGTGGAATAGAGCTGCCTGTATTGAAGATGGATCTTAACATCTAGTTAGTGCAATCTAAAAATTCCCTCACAGATGTACCCAGTGATTGGCCTGTAATCTGTCAAGTTGAGAGCCAACATTCTCTGCCACATCCTTCTACCATTGTTCTGGACTTACATGTTATAGGATATGGTCCAAAAGAGGTGATAATTGTATTCTTACCTAAAACTGTGAATTCACCAGTAATTATAGGAATAACTGAGGCAGTGAATCTCAACAATCCAAATACAGTTCATTATAATTAACCATCACAGAAGAAAACGTCTTTAAGGAAGAGCCCAATCTCAAAGACCTGTGAGCATCAGGCTCTCTTCATTCCAATGAGTGGGACACAAGAGCTTCAAGAATGGATGGGGCATTTTATTGAACTTAAGAGAGAGTATCTGAGCTCACATATGAAAGTCAGAGCCAAACCCTGGAACTGGATGGTGTGTGGCACAGATGTGGGTAGAAGCTCTCTGGAGGGAAGATGGTGTCTGTTCCATGCAGCACCCATATGCTCTGGTGCTTCAAAATATACTCTCAGTAAATATTTTCTCAATATGGGTATATGCATATGTGTGTGTATGTATGTATAGGTGTGTATGTGTATAAAGGTGTGTGTTTGTATATGTATGTATGTGCCTATTTATGTGCTGGTATGTATGTCTGTATCTATAGGTGTGTGTATGCTGTGGGTTTATGTGTATGAGTGTGTCTGCACATGTTTGGCCTATGCATATGGAGACCAGAGATCAGCTTTAGGTGTCTTTGCTCAGGAACTGTTCATCTTATTTTTTGAGTCAGAATTTGTTGGTAGGGCAAGGAGCTTGCCATTTAGGCTTTTCTATCTGGCCACTGATCCCTAGGGATCCTTCTGTCTCTGTCTCCACAGGATTTGTTTTACATATAGTATTAAGCATATCACCACATCTGGCCTTTCGTGTGGTTGCTCAGAGTCAAACTTGGGTCTCAAAGTTATGCAGGAAAAGTAAGAATGAGCCAGCTCAGAAGGTTTTCTCATGTACGTGCTTGACTGATTCTTTGGTCAGAAGATTGATGGTTGGTATGTTAATTCTGTAAAACATATATATGTAGAGAAATCAAAAGTCAGTTTGGAGCACACTGAGCAAGACTCAGAAATTTCAAATACACTCAATTAATCATGAAGATAATTTTCTGCAGAGGAATCATGTTTTCACTGGCACTGCTGGCAGCTCTCAACAACAATACCTCTCCTTTCTCTCTGGAAGAACACAATGTCTTCCACTATCCCGGGCCACATGTCATGGCCCCAAAGAGGTCTGATAAGTCCTAATGACTTTGCTAATGACTACTGCAGACATATGACTTTGAGATGGTCAGTGAGACAAAAAGTCAAACCTGAGAATTATGAATATATATTTAATCTTAAACCCTTCTGAGGGGTGCAGGGGTGGAGTTGGAGGACAAAGAACTATAAACCTCTCTCTAGAAGGTTCATACATAAAAGTTTACATGTTAAAAATACAGAGGACCTATCACTTGTGTGATAGAACACATACAGAAATAAAATGTATGTTTAAAGACACCATGGGGATAAGGAGGGAAGCATGCCAGTTACTATGGGATTCTGATTACATGATGATTGACTAGAAAATAAGTGGTGACATGGTCCATCTCTGTTGTCTAAAACAAGAAAGGGTCACAGAAATCAAGGTGACAATCAAGCATGCAGACAGGACCAATCTGCCATGAGTCTAAAGAAGGCACAAGGAGGAGAAGGGGAAGAGAGCAGGCCTCCCTGTGCTTGTCTAGTTCATTGTATTATCAGTCCAGGACACTTTCTGAACACTCTTGGACTCTGTTGCAGTCTCTTTAACTCATATTCATTCTGTAACTCATGTACATTTATGTAGATAATATATGTGTTTTGTACTGTATGATATGGTAGTTAATATTAGTAATCAAGATTGGAATAAAATCCTGCATTCACCTTGGCCAGGTTTCCAAGGTATATGGGGTTATATAAAGCACTTCTGCCATTGAAACCACTAATCCTTGTGAATTCCTTGCTCTCTAATAAATTCTGACATTATAGAAAGACATAACTGTGTTCATCTATGCTATTGGTATAGGTGCTCATGAGCAGGGAACTGTGTCAAGAAACCCTGTTGAAAGTACTATTAGAACTTAAAGCTGTTCCATCCATGTTTGTAGTTTATGAGTTTATCATAGGGAAAGCATAAAGACACGTATTGGTCACAAGGAAGAGTCTGACCATTCCAAGCACGTGGCTTGCACTGTCCCTTGGAAGCCACACCCTCCTAGTTTTGAAACCACAAATGGATGGTGCCAACCTGGGGAGTTCACCAGACTTTAGACTGGGGCTCTCTTGCATGAGCATGATTAACTGATGTGTTCATTAACAGCTCTCTCAGCTCAGTTCCCAGCTTATCCCAGAGGCTGGGTTGGTAGCATTTGTCCCACCAGTCCTTGTGGTAAGAGTTTTGTTTAAAAACAAAAAGCTAAAACACAAAAACACCAGTTTTGATAATGTTTTTGTTTAATCCTAGGTGTGGGGCTGCTTCAGTTAAGATCACAGGTGTAAACTATTAGCTGTGCCTCATGAGCTGGCAGGGGCAGCTGTAACAGCTGCAGCATGTGAATTCTGAGGACTGAGGGAAAATGGAAAGCCAGAGCCCCCAGGAAGAGAGGGAACTACAAAGAAGAGAGAGGGGGCACTACAAGGAAGAAAGAGGTTGCTGCTTGGTGCTCTCCAAACTGCTGTTTCTTGGTTTGTTGGGTTGCTGGACTTCTGGATAGTGTGACTGCTGAGACTGGAATTTCCCCCAAAGGATCCGATGACCCTAATCAGCAGGAAGTAGCTCAGAGAGACCTACTTCCTTTCTCACTTTACCCTTCCTTCATTCCCACCTATTGTTGGGGGATTGGAAGGGAGGTAGAGGTATTAAATACAATAAAAATAATTAGAGTAAGTAATAAAACAAAAATAATAAAGCCACTGTGCTATAAGTCATAACTGATATTTTTCATAAATTATATGTTTAATATAAGATATCAGTCAGGGACCGACATGATCCAGGGATTCTTCAGTCATTCAGATAGTAAGTATTAAGGACTTAGAGGTACCATTCCAGGAACAAATGGCAGACCTTCCAAATTATTCATTAATAACCACATTAACATTGGTGGTCTAGAGAAAGCTGGAGTAGCTATGTTGCTATCAGACAAAGCAAAATTTAAAAACAGATAATATTACATATATGTGTGTGAATATAATATTTTGTAATTATACAATAAATCAAAAGACCTGCATAATTCACAATTGAGCTTCAAAATGCTGAAAGCAAAAGTCAACAGTGTTTCAATGAGCAAATGGCAAACCAGTAATTCTCTCTAATGGTTCCCAAACTTCTGTTAAATGTGGACAAAGCCAACCTGCACACCAAACACTGCAGCACCAACACCTGCCTCCACGAGCTCCTTGCCATTGCACTGCACACTCCACAACCACAGGGATGTGCCCAGCTCTGCAGCTGCCCACGGAACACTCTCTGACATGAGCCCTATGCCAGCCACAAGGCAGGTCTCAACACGTTTAAAATCATCCAAATCACAGTGAGATCTGACCATATAGGGAAAAACATTAAAAATCAATAACAGCACAGGTTTTCCAAAACGTACACATTTAAAAAAAAACAAGTTACATCTCTTTAAACAATCTATTTCAAAGAAGAAATTACAGATGAGATCAAAGAAGAAATCACAAAGCTATGACAGGTTTTCAATGGAATGAAAATTAAAATTTCAACATGTTAACTTTAGGTAACTTTTAAAAGCAATTCATAGAAGGAAATTTGTTATATTAAATGATTATATGAGGTCAGAACAATCTTTTTTAATTGGCATCTTAATTTCTACCTCAAAAAAACTAGCACAGAAAGTAAATAAACTCAAAGAGTCAACATACATTCAGAGGGGAAAGCAAAAGAGCCATGCCAGCAAAGTGATAGTCACAGAGAGATAGTTCTTTGTGATACATAACATAAATAAAATCTGGCCAAAATAACCAGGAAAAAAACCAGAATCACAACTGGCACAACGCACAAATAAAGGACCAGAGGGATGTCTCAGTGGTTAAGCGCACTGAGTGCTTTTGCAGAGGGCCTCGGTTTGATTCCCAGCACATACATTACTGCTCAGAGCCATCTGAGCTCCAGTCCCAAGGATCTGACACTCTTGTGAATTTCAAGGACACTGTATGCATGTGGTGCACATACATACATGTGGGTAAAATAGTTGTATACATAAAAAACAACATAAACACATCTTTTTTAAAGGACAAATGAGTGCAGTGAAAGTGCTACAGATTCTACAGATATTTAGAACATAATACACATATTAACAATAAACTAAGGAATGTCTTGTGACAATAAATTAATCAACTTTAGTGAAATGTAAAATTATTATAAAGATATATGTCTTAGTCAATGTTCTATTGCTGTGAAGAGGCACCATGATAAAGGCAATTCTTATGAAAAAAAGGATTTAATTGGGGGCTTGCTTACAATTTCCGAGGTCTAGTCCATGATCATCACAGCAGGGAACATGGCACTGGAGAAATAGCAGAGAGCTTACATCCTTATCCACTGGCCAAGAAAAGGACACTGGGCCTGGCATGAGCTTCTGAAACTTCAAAGCCCACCCCCAGTAACACACTTCCTCTAACAAGACCATGCTTCCTAATTTATTACCTGAATAGCTTTACATCTGTTACAGAAATTTAATTTTCTGCTAAAAATATTTCCATAAAGAAAATCTACAGGCAGACATTGACTGTAGAGCAGGAATTATGAAGGACTTACCTACCCTACCCTGTCTTGGCAGAGCTAGGCTGTTGACTTACCTGCTTCCAAGTTTTGTCCTTTGTTGGACAGCAGTCTGTCTACAGTTGAAGCAAGGGGGTTTTCTTGCCAAGAGAAAGGCTTACCACCAATTCAACCATCTCCCACTGGAGATTCTTCGATGCTCATCTTCTACTTGGAGTAGAATAAGGGGTGCTGTCAGGAGCTGACATGTCTCGATATCAAAAAATCTTAAGAAAACATCTTTGAATGCCATATTCTACAGATCTCTTGAGGTTTTTGAAGATTCCCTATCTATCTCTTATATTTAGATAAGCAAATGTTGCTTGTCTCTTAGCAACTTGATTTCTGAGTAGCTTAGAAAATAACTGTGATAGATTGCATAGTAACTAACAAAATGACATGCTTTCATGACTATTAGTTTCCATTTCTTAATTATCCTAAACAGTTTATGACGGTTGGTAACAAGAGGCCAAAACTTTACATTTCATTTTTAAGCATTACTAGGTACAATATCTTTAAGAAGCATTACCTTTAATTTTGTATCAATATACAAAGATCAATACCAATGTGGCCAAAGAGAAACGGGGCCAAACGGCTGAAAATTGATGCTGTAGTGTATGGAGAGAAAATAGGAACTGTCCAGGCAGCCACTGGTATGTCATTTCTTAGTTTTGGAAGCTGCAGGCCCTGCACTTCCTATATAATCAGATATATTTATCCCTCTCAAGTCTCTGAGGTGGTTGAAGAATAGATAGCTAGAGTCTCATAGTTAAATTTTGAGTTGTTTAGGAATCAAGAGGGTGTTCTGGATCTAAGAAGATGTTTTTGAAATTGTGAGGCAAGTTAGTATGAAAGCTGAGTTAGATATAGAACTTTAAACTCATGGAGATGGTTAGATAGTAGAAGGTTAAAGTCAGGTGCCAAATACATATGGACTGGACATTGGGAATGTATGCTAAGCCATATAACTCTCATAATTGTGGCCTATTTATTTCTGTTGTTTTGTATTGTATTTATAGTTATAAGAGAAAGAACCATTTGTTGGACTGAAAGGGAGAGCTGTTGGGGGGATAAAGTAATACCTTAAACTAAAAAAAAAAAGAAAGGGTAGAGGATGGGGGGTTGAGGGGGAGGAGGGTGGAAGGATAGGACTGGAGGGGGGAGTAGGGAGGAGGTTGTGATTGAGATGTAACTTGAAGAAATAAAAAATAAATTATAAAAACAAAAAAAAGAAAGAAAATCTACAGGCCTAATAGCTTCAATAGTGAGAACCACCAAGTATTTAACAAATAATTACTGACTCAGCAAGATGGCAGCGATAAGCTTGGACACATTCTGATTGTCAGGAAGACTGACTGGACCACACAGAGATATATTCCTGCTGAATGGCAGTTTGAGAGGTGCAAGCCTATCTGGGCTTTCCCAGCAAAGACAGGGACAATAAGAAACACTGGACTGGACATATAGACACTGGAAGAACAGAGACACCAGACACAGGAGGCAGAGCACTACCTGCCAGGAGACAGAGCACTTACCACTGCAATGGAGGATCCCACAGATCTGATATTTTCAGGATGCCAGTTGGTGACTTGGACCTCCAAACAGAGGCCCTCCTCAGTTTCCTGAGTCTGTAGCTTCTATGCAGACGTTCTGACACCCAAAAGAGGACCAGTGGAGCAACTATGGTAAGACTGAGGGTGATTCTCCCTGGGATTTGCAACATGGCAGCATCTGGCTGACCAGTAGCTGGGGGATCTAGCTAACAGCTTCCCTGAGCCCAAGTGTACTGTGGACAGGATACAGACTACATGTTGGAACTCCCTCCTCGCCTCTCCGCCCCCTGGCATGGTCCCTCAGCTAGCCACTCAGCTGGGCACTCTCTGGGTACAGCATCTAGATCTCAGGCCGGGGCAGTAAAGCAGTTCTGGACCATTGTGTGCAACCCTGGTGGATCACAGAGCTTCAGTCTGAGGGCACAGGTTGACCCTGAGACTTACCTGAGAGCAGCTTGGGAGAACCATAACCAGGGTTCTGACACCCTAGCTACAAGAAAACTGTTAGATCCCTTGCCAACCCCGGCAGGTGGCTCTGGAACACAGTACTCCATGCAGGGAAAAGGTGGCTGAACTTTCCCTGAGTCCAAGTGCCATAGACACCTTGTGAACTCCAGGTTAAAACTCCCTGCCCAAGCTCACTTTGGCAGGGCACTCAATCTACAGCCTTAGTCTACAGCATCTAAATCTTAGCCTGGATCAGTAAAGCAGTTCTAGACCATTGCATGCTATCCTAGCAAGAGTGAACTGTACTGGACCACAGAGCTTCTGACTGATAGGCACAGTTTGAAATTGGGATCCCCCTGAGAGCAGCCTGGGAGGACCATGCCCACAGTCCTGATACCCTAGCTACATGGAAACTGCCAGAAGCCCTGCTGGCTCAGGCAGACTGGACTGGAGCACAGTGATTCTGGCTGAGAAAAGATAGCTGAGCTTCCCCAAATCCAAGCACTGTGGAGAGTGCCACATCAGAACTCCCTGCTGGCACCTGCCTTACCCCTGAGCTGAACATCCAAGCTACAACACAGAGAGCTTTGACTCTGGAGCAGTGAAACCGCAGTGGACCATTCCTCACTGCCTGGGTGATGTGGACTGTACCAGAGCACAGTACTTCTGGCTGTGAGGCACATATAGAATCTGAGAGCCCCCTGAGAGCAGCTTGGGAGGTCCATGATCACAGTCCTGATGCCTAAGCTTCAGGGAAACTGCAGCTCTGACATTGCTAAAAAGATCAGCTGTATGTAAGGAACCTGCAGGCATGAATAACACATCCCATCCCAACCCCTGACCTGAGTTCCCAATTGGGACACAATAGGAAAGGGTAAGTTGTGGGAGGCCCCCTGAGAACCAGCCCCCAACAAAAGGCCCCATCCAACCTGTGGAGAACTACAGGTCACCAAGATTATATGGCCTCTACACCAAAGCTTCTTTCTTGGCACCAAGTCCAGAAGACACCAGGAATAAACAGCTAAGGACAACCAGGTGGCTAAAGGCCAGCCAAAGAAGAGAACTGACAAAAGTCAGGGAAATAAGACTTTAACCAAATTCAGCAATGCTAATTCAGCAAGCCCTGACCATCCCACCACAGCTGAAACACATGAAAATGATGACAGATCTACAGTTAAGGAAATGATAGAGGCCTTAACAGAAGAAAAGAAATCCCTAAAAGGATGTAAAGAAATCACAATTCTACACATGAAAGAAATGAAAAATTCCATTAAACACCTCCAAGCTAATTCAGTAAAACAAGAGTGGAAAGAGACAAGGCTATGAAAGATTTGTGGGCAAAGACAACTAAATTGGAACAGAAAATGTATAAAACAGTTCAAGACCTGAAACTAAGACAATACTGGAGGTGGAAAACCAAGGGAAGAGAACAGAACTAGAGACATGAGTATCACAAATAGAATACAAGAGATGGAAGACAGAATCTCAGATGTGGAAGACTTAATTGAAGAAATCAGTACAACAACCAAAGAAAATGAGAAATCTAAAAAATTTCTCACACACAACATCCAAGAAATCAAGGACTCAATGAAAAGACAGAACCTAAGAATTATAGGCATAGATGAAAGAAAAGATGCCTGACTCCAAAGTCCAGGAAACATTTTCAACAAAATCATAGAAGAAAATTGCCCAAACTTAAAGAAAGAGATGCTGGTAAAATTCCAAGAGGCATACAGAACACCAAATAGCCATTCTAATATCAAATAAAATAGACTTTCAACCAAAATTAATCAAAAAAGATACAGGAGAACTCCTCAAAGGACAAAATTCATCAAGATGACATCTCAATACCAAATATCTATTTCCCAAATGCAAGGGAACCCACATTTGTAAAAGAAACTGTTCTAAAGATTAAACCACATATTGATCCCCATTAATAATGTGATACTTCAATACCCCACTCACACCAATGGACAGATCATTGAGACAGAAACCAAACAGAGAAATAATGAGACTAACAGAGGTCATGAACCAAATGGACTTAACACGTATCTACATAACGTTCCATCCAAACACAAAAGAATATACCTGCTTTTCAGCAATTCACGGAAACTTCTCCAAAATTGAACATAGTCAGACACAAAGCAAGCCTCAACAGATAAAGCTGAACTTCAACAACAATAGAAATAACAAAAAGCCTACATATTTATGGAAACGGAAGAACTCTCTACTCAATGACCACTGGGCCAGGGAACAAATAAAGAAGGAAATCAGAGACTTCCCAAAATCCAATGAAAATGAAGGCACAGCATACCAAAACCTATAGGACACTATGAAAGCAGAGCTACGAGGAAAGTTCATAGCACTAAGTGACTTCAAAAAGGAAATTGTGACAGCTCATATTAGCAACTTAACAGCAGAACTGGAAGTGCTAGAAAAAAAAAAAGAAGGAAACACTCCCAAGAGGAGCAGACAGCAGGAAATCATCAAACTCCAGACTAGAATCAACAACTTAGAAACAAAAAGAACAATACAAAAAAATCAACAAAACCAAGTGTTAGTTCTTTGAGAAAAATCAACAAAATAGACAAGCCCTTAGCCAAACTAACTAAAAGGCAGAGGGAAAATACCCAAATCAACAAAACCAGAAATGAAAAGGGAGAAATAACAACAGACACCAAGGAAATCCATAGACTCTTTAGGTCTTATTTCAAAAACCTATACTCCACAAAATTTGAAAACCTAAGCAAAGAGACAATTTTCTTGGTAGATTCCACCTACCAAGGTTATATCAAGATCAGGTTAACAAATTAAACAGTCCTATACCTCCTAAGGAAATAGAAGCAATCATTAAAAGTCTCCCAAACAAAAAAAGCCCAGGGCCAGATGGTTTCAACACAGAATTCTACCAGACCTTCAAAGAAGAGCTAATATCAATACTCTTCAAACTCTTCCACAAAATAGAAACAGAAGGAACACTGCCAAACTCATTCTATGAGGCCACAGTCACCCTGATCCCTAAACCACACAAAGTCCTAACAAAGAAAGAGAATTTCATATCAATTTCCCTCATAAACATAGATGCAAAAAAATACTCAATAAAATACTTGCAAGCCAAATTAAAGAACACATCAAAAGTATCATACACCATGATCAAGTAGGCCTCATCCCAGAAATGCAGGAGTGGTTTAATATATGAAAATCCATCAACTTAATCCACCACATGATCATCTAGCTAGATGCTGAAAGAAAAAAACAAACTAACACATGGTCATCTCCCTAGATGCTGAAAAAGCATTTGGCAAAATCCAACACCCCTTCATGCTAAAAGTCCTGGAGAGAACGGGCATACAAGGACCATACCTAGAAATAATAAAGGTGATATACAGAAAACCAGTAGCCAACACCAAATTAAATGGAGAGAAACTTAAAGCATTTCCTCTAAAATCAGGGACAAGGCAAGGTTTCCCACTCTCCCCATATCTCTTCAACATAGTAATTGAAGTTCTAGCTAGAGCAATAAGAAAACTAAAGGACAAAAAACAAACAAAGAAAAAATAAAATAAAAAAATAAAAGCCACACATGGTGGCACACACCTTTAATCCCAGCATTCGGGAGGCAGAGGCAGGTGAATCTCTCTGAGTTCAAGGCCAGCCTGGCCTACAAAGTGAGTCCAGGACAGTCAAGGATACACAGAGAAACCCTGTCTTGAATAATAATAATAATAATAATAATAATAATAATAATAATAAAAGACAACCAAAGGAGATCAAGGAAATTGGGAAGGAAGAAGTGAAAGTATCCCTATTTGCAGATGATATGATAGTATACACAAGTGTTCTCAAAATTTCCACCAAAGAACTCCTACAACTCATTAACACCTTCAGCAAGGTGTCTGGATACAAAATTAATTAAAAAAAAATCAGTAGCCCTTCTTTATACAAAAGATAAATGGGACCAGAAAGAAAGTAGGGAAACAACACCCTTCACAATAGCCACAAACAATATAAAATTCCTGGGGGTAACTCTAACCAAGCAAGTGAAAGACCTGTATGATAAGAACTTCAACTCCTTGAAGAAAGAAATTGAAGAGGCCATCAGAAGATGGAAAGATCTCTCATGCTCATGGATAGGTAGGATCAACATAATAAAAATGGCCATCCTGCCAAAAGAAATATACAGATTCAATGCAATTCCTATCAAAATACCACCTCAATTCTTTTTAGACCTGTAAGAAGCAATTCTCAACTTCATATGGAATAACAAAAAAAAACCAGAATAGCTAAATCAATCCTATACAAAACAAACAAAACATCTGGAGGTATCACCATCCCAGATTTCAAGCTGTACTACAGAGCAATAGTAATAAAAACAGCATGGTAATGGTATAGAAACAGATCAGTGGATCAATGGAATCGAATTGAAGACCCAGAAATGAACCCACACACCTATGGTCACTTAATTTTTGACAAAGAAGCCAAAACTGTACAATGGAAAAAGGACAGCATCTTCAACAAATGGTGCTGGTCCAACTGGATGTCCACATGTAAAAGAATGAAATTAGACTCATACTTATCACCTTGCACAAAACTTAAGTCCAAATGGATAAAAGGCCTTAACATAAAGCCTGACACACTAAATCTATTAGAAGACAAAGTGGGGAAAACCCTCAAACTTATTGGCACAGGTGACAACTTCCTGAACAGAACACCAACAGCTCAGGCTATAAGACCAACAATCAATAAATGGGACCTCATGAAATTGAAAAGTTTCTGTAAGGCAAAAGACACTGTCATTTGAACAAAATGGCAACCTACAGATTTGGGAAAGATCTTCACTAACTCCACATCTGACAGAGGGCTAATATCCAAAATTTACAAAGAACTCAAGGAATTAAATGCCAAGAAACCAAATAATCCAATCAAAAAATGGGGAACAGAGCTAAATAGAGAATTCACAAAGGAGGAATCCCTAATGGCTGAGAGACACTTGAAGAAATGCTCAGCATCCTTAATCATCAGAGAAATGCAACTCAAGATGACTCTGAGATTCCATCTCACACCTGTCAGAATGGCTAAGATCAAAAGATCAAATGGCAGCACATGCTGGCGAGGTTGTGGAGAAAGGGGAACACTCCTCCATTGCTGGTGGGAGTGGAGCCTTGTGCAACCACTATGGAGGTCAGTCTGGTGATATCTTAGAAAACTTGGAATAGCTCTGCCTCAAGACCCAACCATACCATTTCTGAGTATACATACAAATGGTTCCTCACCAAACCACAAGGATATCTCCTGAACTTATGTTCATAGTAGCTTTATTTGTAATAGCTAGAAACTGGAAACAACCCAAATGTCCAACAACTGATGAATGGATAAAAAAACTGTGGTACATTTACATAATGGAATACTACTCAGCCATCAGAAACAAGGAAATCATGCAATTTGCTGCCAAATGGGTAGAACTAGAGAAGCTCATCCTGAGTGAGCTAACCGAGACTCAGAAATATGCACATGGCATCTAGTCATTTATAACTGTATTTTAGCCATTTAGTACAGGATAACTATCCTATAACCAATAGACTGAAAGAAACAGGAACATAGACTTTGTTACTTGTGGTACAGTTTGCCCTAGTGGAGCTGCCATGTAGGCCCCTAGTCCAAGAGGAAGCTCTTAGCCCTCATATGACTGCTGAACTGAAGGGGACTGATATGTAGGGAACCCACACCAGAGGAATAAAGTATGTGGCAGAAGGGGGAGAGGATAGGGAGGGTGGGACTGGGAGGGGTGGAGGGAGGGGACTGTGATGGAGATGTAACTTGAAGTAATAAATAAACATTAAAAAGAAAGAAATAATAACCTAGCACCATGATGCACAATTATCAATGTCTGAAGATGTTAAAGAAACCACACATTGAGTTCAAGGCTTTTCGCCACTTTCTCTTCTATTAGATTTATTGTGTCAGGCCTTATGTTAAAGTCTTTGATCCATTTAGACTTAAGTTTTGTGCAAGGTGATAAGTATGGGTCTAATTTCATTCTTTTAAACGTTGATGTCCAGTTAGACCAGCACCATTTGTTGAAGATGCTGTCCTTTTTCCATTGCATGGTTTTGGCTTCTTTGTCAAAAATTAAGTGACCATAGGTGTGTGGGTTCATTTCTGGATCTTCAATTTGATTCCATTGATCCACTGGTCTGTTTCTATACCAGTACCATGCTGTTTTTATTACTATTGCTTATAGATAGTACAGCTTGAAATCTGGGATGGTGATGCCTCTGGATATTTTTTTTATTATACAGGATTGATTTAGCTATTCTGGGTTTTTTCTTATTCCATATGAAGTTGAGAATTGTTTTTTCCAGGTCTATAAAGAATTATGGTGGTATTTTGATAGGAATTGCATCGAATCTGTCAATTGCTTTTGGCAGGGTGGCCATTTTTATTATGTTGATCCTGCCTACAGAACACCAATAAGTCAGGCTCTAAGACCAACAATCAAAAAATGGGACCTCATGAAACTGAAAAGCTTCTGTAAGGCAAAGGACACTGTCATTTGAACAAAATGGCAGCCTAGAGCTTGGGAAAAGATCTTTACCAGCCCTATTTCTGACAGAGGGCTAATATCCATAATTTATGAAGAACTCAAGAAATTAAACACCAAATAATCCAATCAAAAATGGGAATCATAACTAAACTGAGATTTCACAAAAGAGGAATCTCTAATGGCAGTGAGACATTTGAAGAAATGCTCAACATCCTTAATCATCAGAGAAATGCAACTCAAAGCGACTCTGAGATTCCATCTCACACCTGTCAGAATGGATAAGATCAAAAGCTCAAATGACAGCACATGCTGGTGAGGCTGTGAAGAAAGGGGAACACTCTTCCACTGCTGGTGAGAGTGCAAACTTTTACAACCATTGTGGAAATCATTCTGGTGCTATCTTAGAAAACTTGGAATAGCCCTACCTCAAGACCTACCCATACCACTTCTGGGTATCCACCCAAACATTTCCTTACCATTCCATAAGGACATCTCCTCATCTATGTTCATAGCAGCATTATTTGTAATAGCTATTAACTGGAAACAACCCAGATGTCCCTCAACTGATGAATGGATTAAAAAAATTTTGTGGTGCATTTACACAATGGAATACTACTTAGCTATCAGAAACAAGGAAATCATGCAATTCACAGCCAAATGGATTGAACTAGAAAAGCTCATCCTGGGTGAGCTAACCCAGACTCAGAAAGATGCACATGGCATCTACTCACTTATAATTGGATTTTAGTCATATAGTACAGGATAACTATTGTACAACCAACACACCAAAAGTATCAAGAACATAGACTTTGTTACCTATTAATGGGACAATTTTCCCCAGGGATGCTACCATATAGGCCCCCAGTACAAGAGGAAGCTCTTAGTCCTCATATAACTGTTGAACTGAGAGGGGCTGATATGTAGGGACACTCCACGTCGGAGGAATGGGATGGGTGGGAGGGAGGAGAGAATGGGAGGGTGGAACCAGAAGGGGTAGAAAGAGAGCACTGTGATGGAGATGTAACTTGAAGTAATAAACAAACATAAAAAAGAAAAAAAAGAAATCACACACTGGTTCCATGACATAGAGAAATCAAGCTGGAACTGAACTTGAAGCTTCTTGGAAGCTTCCTCCCTGCTGTCCAGCTTTCATAGTGCTGCAAATGTTAACACAGGCTGTTGGGAGGAGAAAGCTGTTGATGTTCTTTATGCAGATAGAGACTCTGAGTGCAAAATATGACTTTCCTTTCAGGCATGATGAGCCCACTAATGAGATAGTGGTATGACTATTATCAGGACAACCAACTCCCTATTACCAGAGTTGAAGCCTACTTCACAAGAGGTACATCATTCCAGCTACTGTAAACCTGACCAAAAGCCCATGGCTGAGATGATCAACAGCCATAAGGGCCAACCCACTCCTGCTGTTTTGCTAGATTGACATCTGCAGACTGTATTTGTCTTCATGACACCATGTTTCCCTCATGGCACACTAAAGGTACAAGCACAGACCATAGATTCATGACAAAAATTCTGTGTCAATAAAGTATATATAATTTACCGAAATATTTCTGATACTTTTATAACAAATTCAATTGGTGCACAGATAACAGCTGACTGTGGCTCACAGGACTGCATTTAGACACATCACTGATGAGCAGACCCTGGGGCCTCCTAGTGCTCCATTTCATGGCATCCCTTGGTTCCCTATAGTCATGACTAGATGCTCTGCAAAGCAGACTTCAGGACTTTTTTCAGGTGTTGGTTACTTAGCCTCTCTAACATTTTAAGATGGTTTCCCCCCATAGTGAACTGGGCCCCCTCCCACATCAATCAGCAAGACAATTCTCAACTGAAACTCCCTTGTCTCAGGTGATCCTTGGTTGTGTCACATTGTTCACAAATCCAACCAGAGTGTGGGCACAACAGATGTTTTCAATATTCTTTTGTTCACTCACCCTACATCCTTTTCAATGTTTCTTCAACTCTCTGCATCTGTCTCATGTAACCAAGGTTATAAAGTTCTAAGAAAGCAAAGCATGATGGACACATCCTGCTGAATATCTCGCCACAGAAACACAAACAGAAGGCAATCAATCTTAGCTGACCTAATGGTCACTGATGCATTTCAAGAAGGTTCATGGAGATATACTTACTAATGTCACCCAGCCTTCATTTCATCATTAATCTGAGGATGCTGACTTAGTCTACAAGTTTCACATTTGGAAAGAGTAACAGCTGAACACATTCTGTGACATAATCCCAGGCATATCAAAGTCAGCAGACATCACTGCTTCATCACTAAGATGAAGACGATCCTCCATAATCTGTAGCCAAACAGGACAATGTGACCGTATGATGTTTCACTTTGACTGTAGCTCAAGGACAGGACTATGAGCATCTATGTCAGAACTATGAGTTAATGTTTGATGTCATGGAATTAGACTTCTGCACAAGCAGGACAAGAGATGCAGAGGTTCACACAAGTGTCACTGAGCTCTCCTTTTACCTTGGTCACTCTCAATGCTGCCAGAAAGGAAGTTACTACTAGCTGCATCCTTTGGGATGGACAAATGCTAGCAGGTGTGCTGCCTGCCTCCCAAGCTAGTACTGGCATTCTCAGGAATGTGTTGTAACGAAGGAATGACAGTGCATGCTTTCTCAGGGATGCTGACCAAAAATAACCCCGAGTGGAAAGGTTGCTACCTTTCCCACAATGTTTCCAATCCTGTGTTCACTCATAAGTTCATTCATAAATTTTCATAATGTAAATATGAAATGGTGTTGTCTTAGTCACTCTCCTATTGCTGTGAAGAAACACCCTGACCAAGGCAACTCTTTTAAAGGAAAGTATTTAATTGGGGGCTTGCCTACAGTTTCAAAGGCTTAATCCATTATCATCAAGGCAGGGAGCATGGTGGCAGGCATAGTGCTGGTATGGTAGCTGAGAAATTTACATCCTGATATGCAGACAGGCAAACAAAGAGAGAGAAAGAGACACAGCCTGTTGTGGGCTTCTGAAATCTCAAAGCTCACCACCAGTGATACACCTCCTCAAACAAAGACATGTCTCCTAATCCTTCCAAGCAATTTACCAACTGGGGACTAAGAATGCAAATATATGAGCCTAAGGGGGCCTTTCTCATTCAAACCACCAGGGAATGTGCTATATATGAATTACTGAATGTAGAGAATACCATGTACCACATATTTGTGTACTGACATTGGTGAACACTGTGTATCATATATGTGTGTACTGACACTAGTGAATACTGGGTACCATATACATATGTTCTGACACTGGTGAACACTGAGTACCATATATGTATATACTGACATTGGTTAATACCATGTACCACATATGTGTGTTCTGAACATGGCCAGCATTCATGAACATTGTGTCAGTCATGGTGGTTTCTTGCCAATTACCACAACATCACTCACTCACTTCCAAGCTTGACAACATCTCTGAAAGTTTTTCTGTAAACCTTTCCCCACTTTCCCTTTTTCTGTGTTCTTACAAATTTTTCCTTTAATTAATAAATTCAAATCCCTTAAAGGACTTGGGACATTTCTGGCTCTCAAACTGAAGACATCCTCATTAACTCTCACTGACACTATGATTATGTCAGACTCCTGGCATAACAGGAATTGGAGAGAGAGAGAGAGAGAGAGAGAGAGAGACAGAAAGAGAGAGAGAGACAGAGACAGAGAGAGAGAGACAGAGACAGAGAGAGACAGAAGAGATAAGTGTATGTATGTTTGTATGTGTGCTTGTGTATGAATATATATGTATATGTGTGTATACATGTTGATGAGTAAATGTGTGTATGTATAGGTGTATGTGATTATCTGCCTTTGTGTATCTGTATGTATGTATACATATATGTACATGTGTTTATTTGTTCCTGTATATTTGCATATGTGTGTCCTACAGTCACTTAATTTTTGACAAAGAAGCAAAAACCATGCAATGGAAAAAGAAAAGCATCTTCAATAAATGGTGTGGTGCTGTCTAACCTGATTCAATATGTAGAAGAATTCAAAGAGACCCATACTTATCACCCTGCACAAAACTTAAGTCTAAGCAGATCAATGGTCTCAACATAAATCCAGACACTCTAAAATTAATAGAAGAGAAAGTGGGGAAAATCCTGGAACTCATTGGCATGGGTAGCAACTTCCTGAATGGAAATCCAATAGCTCAGGCACTAAAACGAACAATCAATAAATGGGACCTTATGAAATTGAAAAGCTTCTGTAAGGCAAAGGACACTGTCCTTAGAACAAAATGGCAGCCTACAGACTGGGAAAAGATCTTCACTAACCCAACATCCAACAGAGGGCTAATATCCAAAATATATAAAGAACTCAAGAAATTAAACACCAAAAAATGGGGTATAGAGCTAAACCAAGAATTCACAAAAGAGGAATCTCTAAAGGTCAAGAGGCACTTGAAGAAATGTTCAACATCTTTGGTAATCAGGGAAATGCAACTCAAAACAACTCTGAGATTCCATCTAACACCTGTCAGAATGGCTAAGATCAAAAACTCAATTGACAGCACATGCTGGCAAGGATATGGAGAAAGAGGAACACTCCCCCATTGCTGGTGGGAGTGCAAACTTATACAACCACTTTGGAAATCAATCTGGAGCTATCTTAGAAAATTGGGAATAGTTCTACCTCAAGACCCAGCCATACCCCTCCTGGGCATATATCCAAAAGATTCTACACCAAACCACAAGGACATTGCCTCAAAAATGTTCATAGCAGCTTTATTTGTAATAGCTAGAAACTGGAAACAACCCAGATGTCCTTCAACTGAAAAATGGATTAAAAAACTGTGGTACATTTGAACAATGGAATACTACACAGCTGTCAGAAATGAGGAAATCATGCAATTCGAAACCAAATGGATGGATCTAGAAAAGCTCATCCTAAGTGATGTAACTCAGCCCCAGAAAGATAAACATGGTATGTAGTCTCTTGTAAGTGGATATTAACCATACATCACGGGACAACCATCCTGTAACCCAGAACCCAAACAGAGAGGAACCTAGCATATCTATCCTAGGAAAAACTTCACCCAGCAGTGAGTCATGGAATGTGCTGCAGGTTAGTGGAACACTTTACACTAGGTGGTGTGCCATATCAAGCCCCAGTACTAGAGGAAGATCTTAGCCCTCACATGACTGTCGAACTGAGGGAGTATGATATGTGAGGGCCCACCTCATCTGAGGAGAAGGAGACTACCAAGTAGAGGAATAATGAGGGAAGGAAGGAGGGTGGGAGGGGCCACGGGGGGGGAGAGGGAGGAAACTATGTTCTAGAAGTAACTTGAGAAAACAAATTAATTTTTAAAAAAGGGTAAATAAGCTTAAAAATATAATAAAAATAAAATACAACATTTTCAAATTACAATTTACCAAAAATATATTCTAGCCTTAATAGCATGAAAGGAAAAATGGTCTTAATTTCAGGTTAGAATATTAGACTGAAGGCTGCCACATAGCTCACCCACACTTGGATATCAGCTTAAAAATTTTTTTTTCATGTATATAAAGGATATTTTCATTGTTTGGCATTAAAAAGGCAATTAAGAGGTTTAAAATGCTGTAAATAAATTAAGAGTTCAACCTGGTTTTCTAAACTTCTAGGAGTTGAAGTAATTTGGAGCTAAGGTAAAATATTTGAGAAGGGTGGTGTGAGCCCATGCCTTTAACTCCAGCAGAGACAGGAGGATCACTATAGAGTTAGTTGTCTTGTAAATTCTAGAGTTACAAGGAACAGGGTGGTGATGGTGCACACCTTAATCCCATCACTTGAGAAGGATACACCCTTAATTCCAAAACAATGGAGACAGAAACATGCAGATCTCTGAGTTCAAGGGCAGCCTGACATGAAGTAAGCTCCAAATAGAGAAAAACTTAGATCCAGGGGTGGTGTCGCACATCTTTAATACCAACAGTTGGGAGGCACATGCCTTCAATCCCAATACTTATAATGCAAAGGCACGCACATAGGATTTGGAATGATTTAAATTTAAAAGCTACTCATAAAAGGAATGCTGAAATTCAAAATCTCAAAATATATACATTTAAAGGTATGTTTAGTTCCAAAATATCAAAATAATTTCTTTTTTAATCTCAATAGAAAGGTAATGCTTTTTATATTGTCAAAAAACCCAATTTGCTCTAGGAAACATATTACCTGCCCCCCCACCCCCCACCCCCAAAAAATAGTGTCGCAGAGTTAGGGTTAGGGCAGAACTCTGTTCTTATCTTTCCAGGAGATTAAAAGCATCCATGTAAGGAGTCCAGGGACAACTGGACAACTGCAACCTCAGAAGAAAACAGATCAGACACCAAAGAAGACAAGTAGCCCAAAGGATCCAGCCTCAAAGACTTCCTCCATAGCTGTTTCCTCAAAAATCTACAACCACAACAGCTCAAAATTGCTAAGACTGTTCAGCCCCACAGACTGTTCCAGCCAGAACTTCAATAAATCCTTGAAGCTGAGCTTCTGTCTAACAACTTCGTAGTACATTTAAATAGCTGAGTGCAAAAGGACAGATCATCAAATGATTCTATTAACGTGCTTAACCATTTTTCCATCCTTATTTGGGCCCCAAACAGGTTTACTATGTCCAAAATCAGCAGGAAGTAATTTTAAGAGAGGGATGTCCCATCCCCAGAAGGCAGGGTGGGTGATTTCCCCTCCCCCTTTGGTCATTTGATGAGTTATAGATACTTGTTACTTAGGGGGAGAGATTACAAGTTGTTAAATAGGTTTAGGAAGTTAGACCCAGAGATTTCTCTCTTTTTCTTTTCTGAATCGTTCTTTCTCTCCTATGCATGAAGAAAAGACTTGAGAAAAATGGGATATAGACATAATATAAGAATGATAAAGTAAAAGGGACAGATTATTGAATATGCTCTTATATTTTTGTATATTGATACAAAATTAAGATTATATGTGGCTACATTGGTATTGATCTTTGTATATTGTAACAAAATTAGGGTTAACCCTTTTTAAGGTATTGTACCTAGGGAATGCTTAAAAATAAAATATGAAGTTTTGGCCTTTTGTTAGGAACTGCCATAAATTGTTTAGGATAATTATGAAATGAAAACTAATAGTCAGTCAAGCATGTCATTTTGTTAGATACTAGGGTAGTCCATTGTAATTATTTTCTAAGTTAATCAGAAATGAAGTTGCTAAGAGACAAGCAACAGTTACCTAGCCAAATATATGGAGATACATAGGTGGTCTTAGAAAACCTCAAGAGATTTGTAGAATATGGCATTCAAAGACTTTTTTTGTCTTTTTAAATGTTTATTTATTTCAGGTTACATCTGCATCACATTGCCCTCTTTCAACTCCCCCCAGTCCCACCCTCCCACCCTCCACCCTTATCCCTTCCATCCCACTCCTCCCAAGTGGAGTGTCCCTACATAACAATCCCTCACCCAACCGAGTTCAGCAGTCATATGAAGGCCAAGAGTCTCCTCATACACTGGGGGCCCACAAGGCAGCACTGCTAGGGCAAAGTGTGTCATTGACAGGTAAAAAAGTCTATGTTCATGTTCCCTGTAGTGCATTGGCTGTAGTATAGTTATCCTGTACTATATGGCTAAAATCCAATTATAAGTAAATAGATGCCATGTGCAACCTTCTGAGCCTGGGTTAGCTCACTCTGGATGAGCTTCTCTAGTTCCATTCATTTGGCTGCAAATTGCATAATTGTATTGTTTCTGATAGCTGAGCAGTATTCCATTGGGTAGATGTACCACAGTTGTTTTGTTTTGTTTTGTTTTGTTTTTTATCCATTCCTCAGTTGAGGGACATCTGAGTTGTTTCCAGTTGCTAGCTATTACAAATAAGGCTACTATGAATATAGATGAAGAAATGACCTTGTGGCTTTGTGAGGAATCATTTGGATGTATACACAAAAGTGGTGTGGCTGGGTCTTGAGATAGAGCTATTTCAAGTTTTCTAAGATATGGATTTTCCTTGTAGCACTGCTTTCTTTGTGTCCCATAGGTTTGGGTATGTTGTGCCTTCATTTTTGTTGGATTTTAAGAAGTCTTTGATTTCCTTCCTTATTTCTTTCCTGACCCAGTAGTCATTCCGTAGAGAGTTGTTCAGTTTCCATGAATGTGTAGTGTTGGGGTAGTGTTAAGCATTCTAAATGTTAATTGGTCCTGTTTGC
>CAJQZJ010016246.1:96851-113928 GCA_907164525.1 Lophiomys imhausi | reverse complement strand
TAATGGCGGAATAAGGATTAAAGGCTGCCGAACAAATTAACAATAATCTAAATGCTGTCAAATAACTTATTAGCTATATGTTTTTTTACAGTGTAGGCTTTCTGTTATTTCTGTTGTTGTAAAGTCCAGCTTTATTCCATGATGGTCTGATAAGTTCAATATTCTTGTATCTGTTGAGGCTTGCTTTGTGTCCGACTATATGGTCGATTTTGGATGAGGTTCCATGTGGTGCTGCTTGTGTTTTCTTTATTGCTTCCACTTCCAATTTCAAGTATTGAACAATTTTATTCATTTTAGACATTTCCTGCTTCAATTTGCTTGTGTTTGTCTGCAAATCTTTCAAATCTTTTAAATCTTTCATTGCCTTGTCTCTCCTGTTCATGTTGACCCACTTTGGTTTGGAGGTCTCTAATGGTATTCTCCCTTGCTTTCATTTGTAAAATTGAGGAATCTTTGAATTTTTTCAGAGATTTAATTTCTTCTTGTAAGGACTCTATCACTTTCCAAAAGTATAGATTTGTTGCCATTTTCATGTATTTCAGCTGTGGTGGAATGGTCAGGGCTTGCTGTACTAGCATAGCTGCATTTTGTTGGAGTCATAGTTCCCTGACTTTTGTCAGATCTTTTCTTTTGCTGACCTTTAGCCATACAGTTGTTCTTTGCTGTTTGTTCCTGGTGCCTTCTGGGGTTGGTGCCAAGAAGGGTGCCTTGGTGTAGAGGCCATATAGCTTGGTGATCTGTAGCTCTCCACAGGGTGGATGGGGCCTTGTGTGGAGGTTGCTTCTCAGTGTGTCTCCCAGAGCTCACCCCTTCCTGTTGTGCCCCAATTGGGAATTCAGTTACGAGGGTGGTGAGATGTGTTTTTCCTGCCTGCAGTTTCCTGAGATCCAACTGGTCTTCGGAGTGATGATGGTGCAGGTTGGCAGGCCACAGACTGTTGGCTGTAGCTGTAGCTCCCCTGTAGTTTACATGTCAGGACCGTGATCATGGTCCTCCCCAGCTGCTCTCAAGGGGTTCTCAGGTTCAGTGTGAGTCTTACAGCCAGAAGCACTGTGATCTGGTACAGCCCACATCACCCAGGCAATGAGCAATGGATGGTCTGCGATTGTTTAACTGCTCCTGAGTCAGAGCCCTCTACGTTGTAGCCTGGGTATTCAGCTGAGGGGCAAGGCAGGTGCAGTAAGGGAGATCTAATGTAGAATTCACACCCTGTCCACAGTGTTTGGATTCGGGGATGCTCAGCTGCCCTTTCCCCACCAGAATTATTGTGCCCCAGCGTAGCTATCCTGCACCGATGTGGCTTCTGGCAGTTTCCCTGTAACAAGGGTATCAAGTTCACACAATAGTTCAGAACTACTTTACTGCTCCAGACAACATCTAGATGCTGTAACCTGAGGCAGTAGACTGAGAGCCCTCCCAAAGTGGTTGTGGGCAGTGAGTTCAAAAAGAGTCTCCAGTAGTTGGACTGGGAGGGGGGAAGTGGTCGGGGATGCCTCACTGTCAGAAGTTCTGTGGTCGGGTGCCACCCACTCCCTCAGGTAGCATGCCCCAGTCCAGGACCATTTCACTGCTCTGGGTGGAGATCTATATGTAGTAGAATGAGACTGTAGACTGAGTGCCCTGCTGAAGTGAGCACAGGCAGAGAGTTCCAGTATGCAATTCACTCAGTGAATCTCAGCACCTTTTCCCTGCCTGAATTGCAATGCTCCAGAGCAGCCTGCCTGCATAGGTAGAGGCCTCCACCAGACCCCTTGTAGCTACAGTGTCAGAGCTGTGGCTATAGTCCTTCCAATCAACTTTCAGAGGCATCTTAGAGTTTGTCTGTACCTCTCAGTTTGAAACTCTGTGAACCAGTGCTGTCTCTGCTTCTGTGCCCTGCTACACAGTGGGGAGCCCAGCCTACTGGCCAGGCAGAGGGGTGGAGCCAGGACATCTAATATGGAGATCATTCACTGAGTCCCTGCCTGTATCACAGTGCTCCAAAGCAGCCTCCCTGGGTTGGCAGGGGCTTCCACCAGACCCCCTTAGACAGGTGGTGGGGCAGGGGTGCATTGAGTTCTAATTTATGTTCTATATCCTGCCCACAGTGTGCTTGGGCTGAGGGAAGCTTGGCACCTGCCTGCTGTGTCCCTTTGTTACCGGTCAGCCAGATGCTGCCATAATGAATATCCCCAGGAGAGACCCTCAGTCTTACTGTGTAGCAACTCTGCTGGTATGCTCCTGGGTATCCAAGTCTAGCCCCTGCACAGAGGCTGAAGACTCAGGAGGTCCTATGTTTGCAGGTTGAAAGCACTAGCTGGAGTCATGAAAGGATCTGATATGGAGGGAGTGCAGTCTCCTGGTGGGAAGTGCTCCGTGTTTGTGTCTAGTGAATCTGATCTTCCATTGTCTATATTTCCAGTACAGAGTTCTTTGTTGTGTCTGGTTTTGCTGGACAAGCCCAGATAGGCTTGCACCTCACACACTGCCGTTCAGCAAGAGTATATCTCTTCTGTTGTCCAATGTGTCTTCCTGATGATCAAAATGCATCTGACTTGATCGTCACCATCTTGCCCCTCCAAAGATCTTTTCTTAAGATTTTTGATACTGAGACAGGTCAACTCCAATCAGCACCCCCTATTCTACTCCAAGTAGATGATGAGCATCAAAGAATCTCCAATTGGAGATGATTTCATTAGTGGCAAGCCTGTCACTTGGCAAGAAAACTGTAGACAGAATGCTGTCCAAAAAGGACAAAACTTGGAAGCAGGTCAGTCAACAGCCTATCTCTGCCAAGACAGGGTAGGCAAATCCTTCATAATTCCTGCTTTACAATTAATGTCTGTCAGAGAAATGGGGCCAAAAGGCTGAAGATTGATGCTGTAATGTATGGAGAGAAATTGAGAACTGTCCAGGCAGTCAGTTGTCTGTTATTTCTTAGTTTTGGAAGCTGTTGGCCCTGTACTTCCTGTATAATCAGATATATTTATCCTTCTCAGGTCTCTGATGTGGTTGAAGACTAGATAGTTATAGTCTCATAGTTAAATTTTGAGTTGTTTAGGGATTAAGAGTGTGTTCTGGATCTAAGAAGATGTTTTTAAGATGGTGATACAAGTTAGAATGGAAGCTGAGTTGGATATAGAACTTTAAACTCATGGAGATGGATGCATAGTAGAATGTTAAAGTCAGGTGCCACATACATGTGGACTGGACATTGGGAATGTATGCTAAGCCTTATAATTTTCATAATTGCAGCCTAATTATTTTTGCTTTGTATTGTATTTACTGTTATAAGAGAATGAGCCATTTGTTGGACTGAAAGGTGGAGCTGTTGGGAGGAAAAAGATATGGGGGTATGTGAAGGGGAAGAGGGTGGGATGGTGGGACTGGAGGGGGGAGTAGGGAGGGGATTATGATTGAGATGTAACTTGAAGAAATAAAAAAATAAATTACAAAAAAAGAAAAAAAATGTGTGTATATGTATGTATGTGCATGTTCTCTGTGTGTCTGAATGTATATATGTACAATGTGTATCTCCCTGTATCTGTATATGTATATACTGAGTGGGTGTCTGTGTGTCTGTATGTATATGTGCATGTTTACATGTTACACATTGTTAAGCTCATTTCCTTGTTGCTCCTGAGTCATTGACTGGGTCTGCTTGCTTTCTCTGTTTGAAGTAAATGTGATAAAAGTAGATAAATTATATAAGATTATTAACATTACATTATTTTATGACATATTATTCTAATAATTCCAGTTTCCATATTCATTTCCATGCTACAGGGAGATTTAGCAGTGCCCTTAGCTTGACTTCAGAGAACTGTGTTTGTGTTAGAGCCTGTGAGATTCACAGGAAGTAGCCCACGAGGGCATTCTAAACATGCTTGCCTTGCCATGTTAGCACGGCCTCCTTCAGCACTATGCCCCTACATTAAGGAGGCACAGGATACACCCAGATCCATTTCCCTAACAGTTTGTTATTGGAAGGAAACATTTAGTCTGGTTATCCAAAGCAAACATTCTGTACAATCCATACTAGTTTAAAAGTCTCTGACTTGATAGTCTAGGCTTCACCCATGGAACCAAAAGAAAGCTCTGTGGGGTGTTAGTTGCCCTGGGGCTGCTCCCTTCATTGCTTGGACCAGGTTTGCCTGGAAGAATGGAACTCACTTGGGTGTTGGCCTTGACTTTGAACTGAGAGGTCTTCCTGGGCAAAATGTGTTTTGTTTCCAACTTACTACACATCGCCACTTATTTCCTTGAAGGGTCCAAACTCGGGGCAGTCTCCTCCCTCCCTGGAATGTGCATTAAAGTAACATCCAATATGACAACAGTTCTCAGCCAACAGGGTGGGAAGTGGAATTGTAGACTGGCTGCTTTTCACCATGTTCTTTCTACTCTGGTGACAACAATGTCTCCCAGTGAGAGCAATACCTCACATTGAGACAATTTGAATATCCATAGGGCGTTTTCCATGGGGGGGTTTCTACCATTCAGTACACAGAAGCTCACTTTACTGACTAGTTTTCAATCCACATTTTGATGTTTTGAAACAAACGTGCTGCAAAGCTCTCATGTACTGCACGTGTCCCAGTGGTCAGAGCATGTTGCTGGTCACACACTGCTTCTGTGTCACAATCCTGGAATAATCTGAAGAGAAGGTTCATAGAGGGCAAATGCTGGGGAAAATACTGGGGACAGGAGTGCTTACTTCAATTAGAGATACTGTCCTGAATAATAGAGTAATTTGTCCAGCTTATATATCTACTCAGTGTCTCACAAGGCTTCCAGTTTCATACTCAGCAGAAAAGTGCAGTCACAAAGGCTGTGCCAAAACACATGAGGCCAACAGCAGAGATGAAGCTGGGGGATGCTCAGACACAGAGAGATGAAGCTGGGGGATGCCGAGATGTTTTTCGGGAGCCTGACCACCAGATACAATCAAATTAACTGAGCTGCATGAAACATGGGGTCTCATGGAATTTCATTTAATAAAGGCAATTTAAAAAATGATTTCACAGTTTTCCAGCTTCTGCATTTCAATAATTACATATCACAATGACAGAGCTATTTACCTACAGCTAATGACAATGGGCTTCAGATAAATGGGATACTCAGCATAAGGGTGCTAGTAACACAGTAACAAAAGTCCACATAGGCTTGTTCTGGGCCATCAGAATATATCCATTACCAAATAATTTATATTTATCTCACAAAGATAAGCAACTAACATGATTCATTTGGAGGTTGTTTTTACTACTTTCACATAATATCCTCTCCCTGGAGGTCTCCACATACCTTCTCTGCTTGCTCCTGTTTGGCCTTTGAAGTTCACTATATACCACCTCTAACTTTCCCTGGGTACAGAAAACTGAGTGCCTGCCTGGCTCCTTCGTAGGGTGTTCTAGCAGCATCCTGCCAGGGACATCTGTGGCCAACTCCACCCCAGGTCCTAACGATGGTTAATCATGTTGCTACTACAGTCTTAAATTTCTGTATGCTCAGCCTTCAAGACCCATTTCCCAAGGTAGAGGGCCTCCTTCACCCCTCATTTATGCCATGTAGGACACATTCATTTCCAGAGTGTGTATGCTTCTCATTTCCTGAGCCAGAAGTAAGTTTCTTCTTTTCTGACAAAAATACTATTATGAGCTAAAAAAACAAAATGAAATGACAACAACAACAAAAAATGATTTTCCCAATCACTGTTGGCAGACTAAAAAAATATTTTCATTTTAATTAATTTTAATTCATTTTCATTACTAGGGAGATGAAAACTTCTGTAACATTTTATTACCTCAGACAGTCTGTGATCTCATTCAAACCATTGTTTGCATTGGGTTCATATTTGTTGATATGCAAGTCCTTGTCTGCTTAGAATAATGTGTTTCATGAGAACCCACAGTCAGATCCCAAACACAGGAAGGCTAACATAAAAAGACTGGAGTGTAAACATAACAGAGGACTTGAGGATGTGAAAGTACCAACAAACTAAATCACAGTCCAAGTTCATCGTGTGACTGATTATACAATAAATTCACAAGGTCATAATGGAACCTTGGCAAATACAGCTAACTAGAATACGCAAATGACAGAGTATCACACTGGAAAAACAAAAAGTTAAAATATCTGAATTATCCATGATTGTTGTTTAGCTACACATAGAGAAAGTACCGAGTTCTGCTAAAGACAGAAAAACAGTTTGAAAACAGATACAGCATCCATTTCTCAAAGAGAGAATGCAGAAGTACAACTACTTGGACCTGGAAGTTCATCTACAGGGCACAACAGCTGCAACATCAAAATCAGTATGGGTTCAGATACAATTTGCCCTATGGGTGCTACCAGTAGGCCCCCAGTGCAAGAGGAAGCTCTTAGCCCGAATATGACTGTTGAACTGAGAGGGGCTGATTTGTAGGGACACTCCACATCAGAGGAATGGGATGGATAGGAGAGGGAGGAGGGAGCGGGAGGGTGGAACTGGGAGGGGTGGAAAAGACCACTGTGATGGAGATGGAAGTAGAAGTAATAAATAAACATTATAATAATAAAAAAGGAAAAAAATTAAAAAATAAAAATTGTAGCCTATATGTTTGAGGCGGGGGGAATCTGAAAAATCAAGGAGAATGTTTGAAAGAGACTAGCATGTGGAAAAAGTGTTAGATAGGTGATGAAAGATAGCTGAGGATTCAAAAATACCAAATTAGCACAGTTAACAAAATGTGCGCCCGCCCAGTCCACACAGGCTTGTTCTGGGCCGTCAGGATATATTCATTACCAAAGCAGACAGCCTTGCCTGGTGCAGTTCGCAGTTGATGGACAGAATCACTTGCTAATTACGTTAGAAGAGAAGAGGCTGGTAGAAATAGCACCAAGAACAGAGAAACTTAGGCTTGTGATGGGCCCCAAGCAAACAGCTCTTATCTGGTTATTACTGCCTCCTCACCTCTTAGGATCCAACCCTTCCTATTCCAAGCTCTGCAGAACCCTCAGATTAAAATACAAAACAATAACATTCATTCTGACAAAAAAAAAAAAAAAAGCCTATGGTCAACTACTGATACTGGGGGTTTGGTATCTAGATTTATTACTTAACTATGACTTGGTGGAGTTCAAACTTCACTTTCTTTCCAGGACTCTGGCTAAGTGATATTTGTAATTTTCTATAAACGATTTTATCTTGTAATACATTAGGGATGCTTAGTTTAGCTTTAGTTTTGGTCTAAAGTGGTAGGGTTTGCCTTAAAATTGTCTTATTCAACTCTAGTACATCTAAATCAAATTTATGTCCTTATCATCCTGCATTCTGCCTGTCTCTGCCCTGCAAAGCTCAGCATTCAAGAAAGAAATTGCAGACCATTTGGGTGTGCCCCATTAATAATGGAGAATGAGATCTATTTAGATTCTAGCAGCATGCCTGTAAAAACCAGCCTCCTGTCAACTGTGGCAGGAGTGTTTATGAGCTTCACTGCAACTGAGCTCCTCAGGTGTTTAAGACTTAAAGTGGAATCCGCAATCATATCTTCACCTGAAATCAAACTGTTTCTAACCACAACTCATCATCCAAAATCAATTCTCTAAAACCAAGAGGAACTAAAGTCTTCAGGGTCATCAAATACCTGCCATTCAAACACTCCAGCTCTTTGATGATGTGACTGCCTACAAGCTCAATGCTAGCTCCATGGTAAAGAACAAGACGGGATCGAGGGGCAGACAAAGAGAAGATTTTCTATCATTTTTACTGTCATGTGATTGCAAATCTGGAAGCTCTGTCTTCTAGATTTATGTTTACTGCCAGCACAGCACAGGAAGTGCACAGTACAGTTTTCGATGCAGATTGATGATGAAGATGTGCAGAGGAGGCAGATTATGGGAAGAGGATAATCCACAAACGATGCTGACTGCATATTTCCTTCTGATGCCTCTCAATTACACATGCCATATCAATGTAGAAAAAAAGGACAGGAAGTTACTTAATTTTTTTGCTGTACATTAATTGTGCCCTTTTGCATTCCTTTTAAATACAAAAAAATCTACCTTGTAAAAATTATTTTTATGTGCATGAGTGTTTTGAGTGCATGTATGTACATGAGGTACATGTGTGCCTGGAGCTGGAGGAGGCCAGGAAGGACAACAGATTCCCTGAAACTGGAGTTGCAGGAGGCTGTGAGCCAACATGGGTGCTGGGAATCAAATTTTAACAACTGAGCCATCACCTCCCCTGCCTCTTCCCTGTTCTCTTAAATTTCAAGACATGTGGCAGATGAACATGTGTAGACTGACTACTGTCTTCATACACATTGTAAATGGTGGTGGGATCAGCCTGTGTTGCTCTGTGTAACTGTGCAACATTTTAGCCAATTAAAACACTGCAGCATGCTGATCCAGGCCGCTTTGACTAGCCTCAGGACTGCTTTCAGTCACTAGCTACCATAACGATGATCCCATGGATAGTCTGTGTATTTCTCTTGGTGAGTGTGTGTGCATGCTTAGCAGTGAACCTACTGGAATACAATCACAGATAATGACTGTTTTCCTGAATGGGTACACCACACACCACATTTCTACCATCAATGTGCACAAGTTCCTATCTTCATATTCAGAGTGTTTGGGGAAGGAAGCATAAGAATGTATTTTCATTTTCCAAATCTTTCTATCTAATTTAGACTTTATGACATGCCTCATATTATAGGTGGCTATGCCTTAAAAGTGGGCATATTGGTCACATAACTTCCTGCCTTTGTGCTTTGTGTGTCCTGTACGGTACACGCACCACACTGGTAACACTCTACACTGGCCCTGACAAGGTTCTTCTAGTTAACTGATTTTCCACTGGTAAAGATTAGCTTCATGAAATAAGTTCAGGTCAGTTCTTCACAAGGCTCCCAGCATGCCACACCTGTAACTTCTCCCTCTCATCAAGGGCCGTAGAGTGAGGCCACAGCCAGTATCTATGACGGTTACTATCACATGGTGATGGGCAGGCCACTTGGTACCTAGATTGAAATCCTATCTATCAAAATCAGGTAGCACCTTTTTTTTTTCATGCCTGTGGACCTACCATGACCACAGACTAGGGTCATCTGAAGATGTTCATATGGGCTTCTTTTATTGTGTTTAATTTATTTTCAATTTTTACTATATCTTTGAGAATTTCATACAATGTGTTTTGATAATATTTATCCCTAACTCCTCCCAGATCCACCCTTTTCCCTACACACTTAATTTTCTGTCTTCATTTAATAGGAATGATAAATAATAAGGGGTAGATTATTGACTCTACCCTTATATCTTTGTATGTTGATACAAAATTAAGGTTAACTCCTTTTTAAGATATTGTACCTATGTAATGCTTAAAAATGCAATGTGAGGTTTTGGCCTTTTGATAGCAACTATTACAAACTCTAGGATAATTAAGAAATACAAACTAATAGTCATTTAAACTTGTCATTTTTCTAGGTACTAGTTTAATGTATCACAGACGTTTTCTAAGTTAATCAGAAATCAAGTTGCTAAGAGACAAGCAACATTTGCTTATCCAAATACACTGACATACATAGATGGTCTTCAAAAAGCTGAAGCAATCTGTAAAATATGGCATTTAAAGATGTTCTCTTAAGTTTTTTTTTTTTATATTGAGAGATCCTGACACATCAGCTTCTGACAGCACCCCCTATTCTACTCCAAGTAGAGGATGAGAATTGAAGAATATCCATTTGGCAATGGCTGCATTAGTAACAAGCTAGCCACTGGGTAAGAAAAAGCCTTTGCTTCAACTGTCGACAGAATGCTGTCTGAAATGGACAGAACTAGGAAGCAGGTAAGCTGACAACCTAGCTCTGCCAAGACTGGTGGGCAAGTCCTTCATAATTCCTGCTTTACAATTAATGAACGTCAGAGATACTGGGCCAAAAGACTGAAGATAGAGGCTCCCATGTTATAGAGAGAAACTGGGGACTGTCCAGGGAGCCAGTTGTCTGTCATTTCTTAGTTTTGGAAGCTGCTGGCTCTGTACTTCCTGTTTGTTCAGATATATTTATCCTGATGTGGTTGAAGACTAGATAGTTATAGTCTCACAGTTAAATTGTAAGTTGTTTAGTAATTAAAAGGATGTTCTAGATCTAAGAAGATGTTTTTAAGTTGGTAATGCAAGTTAAGATGGAAACTGAGTTAGGTATAGAACTTTAAACACCTTGAGATAGACAATAGAATATTAATATCAATTGAAATATGTGTGGATTGGACATTGGGAATGTATGGCATACCTTATAATTTTCATAATTGTGTCCTAGTTACTCTTGTTTTGTATTGTATTTATTGTTATAAGAAAAAGAGTCTTTTTATAAGAGTCTTTTTATAAGAGTCTTATAATACAAGCGGGTGCTGTTGGGGGGAAAATACACTTAAATTTTAAAAAAGCATATAGGAGGGTAAAGGGAAAGAGAGTAGGAAGGTGGGACTGGGAGGAGGAGGAGAGAGGGGACTATGATTGAGATGTAACTTGAAGAAATAAATAAATGTAAAAAATAATAATAATAACTTTATGGTTTGGGGTCACCACAGCCTGAGTACCCACAGATCAGTGCCTCTCTTAACCATCTTCAAAGAAGCTTCTATTTGCAGTGACTGGCAATCAACACAGAGACTCACAACCAGTCAAAGCGCAGAGACCAGGAGCTTTGGGATTTAAGCTTTGTGCCTTTTAAGAGAGAGTTGTCCTCTCCTGTTGGTCTGTGCTTGGAGCAGTAGCACTGGATAGTTGCCATTCACAAATCATTTTGTTGCGATTAATGCTGGGCCCAAGTCAGATGGCCTCGGTCTATAGGTCTATCACTAGTAGCTTGATTCCTACAGGCCTCACGAATTCCTTCTTGCTTCCTGCAAAGCAGTGCTTGCAGCACATGCCTGGGACTCATTGGTCGCCCTGCTGTAATCTAGAGAACACACTATGGCTTTACAGCAGTAGTGTTCAATCTGTGGATCCTGGGCCTTTTGGGAGTTGCATGTCAGATATTTACGTTATGATTCATAACAGTAGCAAAATTACAGTTATGAAGGAGCAACAAAATAATTTCATGGTTGTGGTCACCCCAAAATAAGGAACTGTATTAAAGGTCATGGCACTAGAAAGGTTGAGAACCACTGATTTTAGAGGAATCAGAGTCCACTCAAAGACAAGACTGGCTTTCAATTCCCAGCAGCACGGAACTCATACAGAAGGAAGGGTCCAGAGATGTTGAGCTGGAAACATCAGTATCCACCAACTTGATTATTACTTCCAGACTGAAAAATCCATATAAAATGTAAGGCATGTACATGACTCTGTGTATTCCTATTCACTAGTTGTGTATGTTCTCTGGGGAAGGGCTGATATGGTTCTTTAGATCAATGCTGAAATTCATGACTTTTAATAGTTAATCATTACAGCCTTAAGATTTGGTTAACTGACTTGGTTAATACGAAAGGGCCATGAAAAACACGTCATAAGTTAGGAGTTGGAGAGATGGTTCAGCAGCAAAGAGCACTAATTGCACTTGCAAAGGACCCAGGTTCAGTTCTCAGCACCCACGTGGTAACCCACAACAGTGCATAACTCCAGTTCCAGGAGACCCAATGCCCTCTTCTAGGCTCTGGGGAGGGCACTGCATACATATGGAGCACATATGTGCATACAGGCAAAACACTCATGCACATAAGATAAGTAAATCTAAAAATAATTTTAAACTGAGTAAACTGGGATAAATTCAAATATCCTTACAATGCTTGAATGAGTCTAAGTTTCATTAAGTGACATGACTCTTAAGTGGGTTCAGAAGGAATCTGCCCAGCTCTTTCATGGCACCCAAGTATCTCCAGAACAAAGAGGGCTCTGGGGGCCTCCTCCCTTCTCTTCTCCTTGACAGAACACCAGGGAAAACAGAACCTCGTCTCCTCCATGTGATGTCTTGCCATAAGTCTGATGTGCAGAGGACAGAGTGCACAAACTCAGCGTGCACCATGTACCAGGGAGTGCTCCTGGTCCCCAAACAGGAACAACGATGGGCTGCTTCTCCCTATGTCCAGCAGATAGGAAAAAAGTGGCTCCCTCCACAATAGTTCTGCTAGTTGCTCACTGCCAAGTCTGCATTCTCTGCATGAACAGCCACCTCAGCAGCCCTGGAGAGTTCTGATCCAGGATTAATGAGGGATTTAAGCAAAATATTAGGCTATTTCTCATCTTGGATTGAAATGTCAGGAACTGATGCACTGGGCAGCTAATCCTAGGCCACTGGGGCTTCTGTGTGCAGGGTGGGATGAGAAATGGACATGGAGTGATCCTGAGGCAACGTGCCCAGGCTTGCACAGGCAATCCATGAATCCACATTTTAAACTCCCTCTTCTAAAATAACTCAGAGAATATACCTAAGAGTATGAAACAAGCCACTCCTTGTCAGTGTCCCTGAGAAATGCTTAAGGAAAGAATCCTAATAAATATGTCAGACAAATGTATTGTGGCCATCACATTTTTTTTTGCTGCTTTACTCTCTCCTTAGCAGTTAGAAATCATATTTATTTGCTTTCTTCCAAATCCAAGGTTATGAAGAGACTTCAGGTCATGATGCATCTTGCAAAGAAACTGCTTTGGGAGAGTCCACATCTCATATCATGTAAACTGGAATACTTCACGTAAACTGGAAGAACCAAGAAAATCAGAACCTGCCCTCTCTGGTGCACCTCTAAACTGCTCCATTCTGGACTCACTCATGTTTCTCACCAATAGTCCCAACAACAATTTCTTCCTTATTTCACTAACTCCGAATTCTCAGTGAGCCTACTTTCCAAGGCCCCTGTCACCTGTCAGTCACAGTGTTCTTCCAGCTCCCATGCCTTTGGAGCTTTGTCAAGGTGTATTCCTCAGAGCCTACAGATGTTGACAGCTGCACACTGAGCACTTGTTTAACAGGCACAGCTCTGTTACACACTGTGGGCTGTGCCTGTGTGTCTGGCTCCGAACGGACCAGAATCTACTTCTGCTTTCAGAAACTTGTTATCAAGAGACTACTTGGAAATAAAAAATATATATATTCAGAACTAAAAATGAAATTGGGAAACATTGGGTCTTTTTTTTTCAAGTTCAGTAGTGAAGCTCTCTTCAAACTGTTTAATGTGACAATATGCACTACTGATTGAAAAAAACCACTGGAATTAGTGTTTTTCTCCTACAATCATGCATGTGCATATATGTACAAACATATGTTTACACATACACACACACACACAGCCTTCTGAGTCCCTGTGAGGTACTTTGACTTCATTTTCTCTAAGGTAAAGGATCTGGTAAACAACTGTCACTAGACACACTACTGATTATCACAGGACCAGAGACCCTGCATGAGGCCACGTGGGGTAAAGGACACGTTACCTGGCTTGAGGAGGCTAACCACGTCACATGGTGTCCATGCAGCCACATCTCACACGGTATTCCCTATTCTAAATGATACAGTAAATCACAGGCAAAGATAAAAGGGAACAACAATATATGGGAATTGAGATGTCACCATTTTTTAAATTTTTATTTTATTTTTTTTTGTAGATGGTACCATCAACTACACGAAGTCCAGGGACATTATTAGAGATGAAGAGAATGTTGTGAGATGAATACAAGTAAGCTCAGCCAGCAAAACCCAGTGATTTCTCAGCAAACAAATCAGACCCAGCACTTGCAGCAGTACAGAGAAGGCTAACATATCGGGAGGTCAGTGTAATGGAAGACCAAATGTGGGAATTTGGATGAATTTATTTAATCATTCAGCATACAACATTGAATCAGACAATCAAACCCTTAGGTTTGAAGACTGTAGGGATAACACTTAATCGTCATCTCAAATGTCACTTGACCTTGCTGCCGTCTGTCTTTGAGTCTTACCGCCTCCCGGGGCCATCCCGGGGCTAACCAAAAGGTCACATGCTCCTGGCACATAGGACCCAGTCTTTTCAGACCTGAGTAAACTGAGTAATTCTCACTGAAGAGGTCTTATCCAGTCCTATGTATTGCCACAATTAACCAAAGAGAGTTAAAAAAAAATTCCTTTTCCACAGTAAGTGACGTTATTTATGTTATGTTGTTGTCTGGTCTGAGTTATTATTGCTGTGATAGAACACCATGACAGGGAGAACTCGGGGAAGAAAGGGTTTATTTCAGCTTACACTCAGTCCATCCCTGAGGTAAGTTAGGTCAGGAACATGGAGGCAGGAGCTGATGTAGAGGCCATGGAGGAGTGATGCTTACTGGCTTGCTCCTCATGGCTTGCTCAGCCTGCTTTCTTTTAGAACCAGCCCAAGGACGGCAACACCCAAATGGGCTGGCCCCTCCCCCATTAATCACTAATTATGAACATGCCCTACAGTCAGATCTTATGGAGGCATTTTCTCAGGTGAGGTTCTCTCCCCTCAGCTGACTCTGGCTTCTCCAGGTTGACATAAACTAGACTGGGTCTCTGTATTTTTACCTTGTGTCACACCTGTTGAATTGATCACAGGTTCACGTCACAGCTAATTTTCTCCAACATGGGACACAGACCCAAAATATTATTTTTCTTCTGCAGGACTAATTCTACCAGAAAGTTTCTAACACTGGGACATCCATTTCAGATATTGAGGTATCTTCAAAGATTTTTAAAGAAATTCAGGTTGATCCCAGTTTGGTCTTAGTGTTTACTTGGGCTCACATTTTATGAGGCCACCTTTACAGGTTCCAGTGACTCTGTCCTGAGAGTATTCACTTTATCAACATACAGGGCAGACAAATCAGTAGATGTTTCCTTTAAAGCAACAATGCTACTAAGGAAACAGATTCAGAATGATTCAGATTTTAAAATTCTGTGACATTTGGTGTATTTTTTCTGAAAAAAATACTTCAAAGATCCAAATAATATATGTGTGAAAAAAATTTTCTATCAAAGGTAGTTTTCCCACCAAGGGCCAACATTCTATAAATCTCCCGTTTTGTAAAATCTGTGTCCAAATGTTTTCATCTCTACAACCCTTTAAAATTCTTTATCCGAGTACCCCTTGCATTCTTGCAATTTGAAGTTGTGCAATTTTAAGCCTGAAGTTGCTGAACCCCCAACTCCCAACCCACCACACTTCCCTTCTCCTGTGTTGTTTCCTCCATACCAATTCTTTTAAAAGTATCCATTCCCAGAAGAATGTGAGGCTGGACCCCAGTCAACTCTCCATCTATGCTAGAAAGAAACCAGTGAATTCCTGCGCCAGTGTGCTTGCCTTGCCAGTTTGGGCTTGCTGCTCCCTTTTTACAAGAAGAGTTACTTGGTCTATTTACTTTCACTGCGTTCATATGTCACTTTGTGCAACATGGAAATTATTCTCTGTATATATTATGTATCCTTTTTGAAAGTTGTGTATTAACTTGAATGTTCCATTGTTAGATTGTATTAGATATGAAAATTTAGAGAATTTATAAGTTAAAATAAGAGCTGTGATTTGATAGGCAGAGGCAAACATGGGCCTTTACTTCTCTGATTAACAAACAATGTAATTTGCCTCATATCACCTTTGTAATATACCAAGTTTTTTTTTTCTGTTAAACTCCCTTTCTCCTCCCCCCCTATTCCTGCCTTCTCCTTTTCTCCCTAGAAAATGGCAGAAAAATGCTTTGTCTATAATAATATACGATTTAAAGTTCATAGTGGGGTTTTGCCTTTCATATTCATCTTTGTCTTGACCCTTGTTAAAGAACAGACAGATCTATGTCAGGAGACGAAGTCTAGGGGAAGCTCACACAGCTCAATTACTGACTTTTCAAATCATCATTTGGATTTCGATATGGACAGGATCAAAATAGGTGCATTAAGAAGATGGACAGCAGAAACTACTTGGAAAATTAAGTGGTTCTTGTTAATGTCTTAGTGAATTCCACCTTAAAGAAGAAAGATTCCCAAAATGCAGTAACTAGAATGCATCAATGCAGAGATGTAGGTCTGCTTTGCCTCTTTTTTATACAATTATTTTTAAATAACGATAAGGTTTACAACTTTTCCTCAATTGTTACTACTAGATTTTGGAAGAGTTAGAAATGAGAAATGCATTATGCATCAATATTATGGGGCACATTGTTTTCATGTTAATAAGTTAACCATCATTAAGCAATAAAGATTTCCTGGAGAAATTTTAAACGCAATTTTATCTCCATTCAGTGGCTATCTGGCGTATACACTGTCCGTATGTGTCACTATCGCTAGCAGATATTTACCAAGAATCCACACTTTTTATTCTGGAAAGAAAATACATATAAATGAAGAATTACCTGCCAAGTTTGTAAGAACATTTGTACATAAATAAATATAAGGTGTATTTGAAAATAAAGAGCGTAAGCTAGACTTCCGGAGACCAGTTAGGACAGCACACATTTAATGAAAGTAGGTAGAAGGACACATATGGGTGTCTGCTTCCAGCCTGGGGCAGCTGGTAGCAAACGGAGCAAGGGAACCCTAACCCTTGGCCCTATTCCAACACTACTTTCCACATAAATGACCCCAAAACTTTTAACCTCGGTTCAAATTAATAGAAGACTCTAGAGGTCAAATCATCATTAAGACTATCTTTACAACATCAGAATGTCCACAGACTCTTGATATTCACACACACTGTAAGGTACTGTGGATTATTCTGCCAAAGCAAGCGTTTCCTGTTACGTAAAGTGTGGCCAGAGGACCACAGAGCACAGACATCCTTTGGGAGTGTGGTTTTTAAGTAGAAAAATTATACTGCTCATCTGCATCGTGATGAGAAACTCCTGATAATTTGAGATGACTCGGATGCACACGCGTTGTCAAAAAAGCATAGGCAGGAAGTTACTGGGGAAGGGAAGTGACTCTCCCCAAACTGCCCCATTTCTTCAGTGAGAACTCCCAGCTGCAGTACAGACCCTCAGCGGGTGTCTGACATGAGTAGCATGGAGAGGTCTGCCTCACTACAGGTTCGGTTCTTTTTTTCCTTGAAAGGTGTAATTTGTAAATTAGACACGGTAAGAGGTGGCTCAGTGGTTATGAGCACTTGGTGCTCCCCCAGGGGCCCGGGGTTCGCTTGGTGCTCC
>CAJQZJ010016246.1:81460-96841 GCA_907164525.1 Lophiomys imhausi | reverse complement strand
CCAGGGGCCCGGGGTTCGCTTGGTGCTCCCCCAGGGGCCCGGGGTTCACTTGGTGCTCCTCCAGGGTCCCGGGGTTCGCTTGGTGCTCCCCCAGGGTCCCGGGGTTCGCTTGGTGCTCCCCCAGGGGCCCGGGGTTCAGTTGGTGCTCCCCCAGGGTCCTGGGGTTCGCTTGGTGCTCCCCCAGGGGCCTGGAGTTCGCTTGGTGCTCCCCCAGGGTCCTGGGGTTCACTTGGTGCTCCTCCAGTGGCCTGGGGTTCAGTTGCCAGGATTCCTATTACACGGGGATTGATGGAAGCAGCATGACTCACCCCCAGAAGCAGAATTGCTCTTTTAATTAGAAAAACAGAAGGACCACAGTCTCTGAGGAAGTGGAGACTGCACCGTGGCACGTGGGGCTGGAGGTTTTGTGGGGCTTGAAGGGAGCAAAGAACATATCGGGTGGGGGTTCAGTGGATAATTTTCTGGCCTCAGAACTGCCTTACAATTGCAGATGTGGACTGTGGTGTGTGAGGGAAGTTATTCTTGAATAATTGACTCAGGGATTTCCAAGCAAGCATTTATCAAGCTGAGATATTTTTACCCTTATGCAGCTCACACTGCAGGTAGCTCCAGTTCTAGGGGATCTGGCAGCCTCTTCTGGTCTCCACGGGCCCTGGGATCACACAAGGTGAACATACACACATTCAGGCAAAACACTCACATGCATAAACTGAAATAAACAAGTCTGAAAGAAAGAAACAGTCTCTTCTTGTACTGCACCTTTCACTCGCAGGGAACATGCTCTGATTGCTCTTCAGGATCCTCAAGTCGCCGTCATCTCTGCCCTCGCACTTCAGAGCCATGATCAAGTACAACATGGAGACGAGCACCTCCACACTGTGCATTTGATCACTGGGGGAGACAGTGATTGACAGGAGGTGAAAAGGGTGCAGCCAACAAGGGGCAATGACTCCAACCACACACTCTGAAGCTGGGCAGCAGGAGTGATAACACCTTGCTCAGAGAAGCATAAAACTAGAAGTTTAGGAATTATTTATTTCTAGAACTTTCCATTTGATATTTTTATGGGGTGGTTGACTGTGACAAACATGCAAAACTTCACCCCGGAATATGCTGGCGTTCTTCGAATGTAAATAATAAAGGATTTCCTTGCTGTAGTTGCGTGCATTCTCTTTAAAAACAAAAACAAACCAACAAACAAAAAACATGATTTCAAGCACAATGCTGTGTCCTAGCCCACCCAGCTCTCAAAAAAAAAAAAAAAAACCTTTTCAAATCAGGTAAGTCTCTGTTCTGAGGGCGATGGCGGAGTAAGGATGTTTCGTATGAACTAGAAATGAAACATATGGGGTGAGGAAGCCAACTGTCACTGCTAAGAATCACACTGACAAGGCAGAGTGACTAGCAGAGGGGAAATCACAGGAAATAAGAAAGCCAGATAGTCACAGCTGGAGAGAAGGCAACAGCCACCTTTCATGACCTTGTGTGATTCTCAAGGGAAATTCTCCAGGAAGCTCCTCCATAAGACATGGTTATCTATGTGTTTGTGTCAAACTCACCGAGACTCACTACCATGCCGAACCGTATCTGCTTTTCTCCAACACACCTGATCCAAAACTTGGAGAAGCAAGAAACTAAGACAAGTCAGTTCAACATGAAGAATGAATAGGCTGGCAAGAAGACAAGGAGACACCTCTCCTCTCCAGGGAAAGATCTATTCCTCTCCAAAGAGAACCCTGCCCACCTCCAAAGACAGCAAGCCAGGCTGGGAGGGAGAAGAGCCTAGTTTTGAATAAAAGCTGGGGCTTGCCAAAGTACTGTAGCCTGGAAAGATCATTTTAACTTAGTAAACTTCACCATTAATCATTCAAACAAACCAGAAAGGGTATACTATCTTGAAAACTCAGGTATTTCTCTATAGAACTGGTTAAATATTTGTTTGTTGATTGCCCCCTGAGTTTAAGCTATTCAGTGTAACACTGGTAAACTCATTCAGGGCTAGAGGTCAGGCCTGGTACTTGCAGAAACCTGCAAGGTGCTTTGTAAATTATGCAGCATTTTTAGTAGAGTTCATTTGATTGAAAAAGAAGAAAAATCAATACCCACACAAAGTACTTAAAAAGGAAAAAAAAGCCAGACATATTATGGATATAACCTAGATTTCCTGACTCCCCTGGGAAGTCCAGGCCCTTGTCTTCCCTCTGTTTTGAACTTCTACTTAATGCTGCAGCAAACTGCCCAACTAGTTGTCACAAAACCTCAGGCCTAGCAGTAAAACATTATTAGTGAACACAGAAGACTCTTATTGACACTTCTCTGAGATAAAAAAACAGAAAGCATCATTTCCATTCTGTTCCCCAGGGTGTCTCCTGATGCCAGTAAGTTTGGTTTTCTATTGTTCCTTTTTATCTCTTGTCAAAAAGCCCCACAGATACACTCTATTTGTCTTCTAAACTCAGTTCTGGCAAGTTCCATCCAATAATAACCTGGAAAGTGGCCCTCTTTTCAGGTCCTGCTTCAAAAGTGATTGTGAGTCCAGGGAGAGAGATGGTTCTGCCACAAAGGGGAACTTAGTGTGTCCTGGGGCCTTAAAGACCACCTCAGGCTCAAGCAAGACAACCAATTAAAGGAATGTATTTCTACTGATTGGCCCATCAAGCAGTTGATCCATCCAACTTTGAGGCACCTCCAGCAACTCTATCCAACTCCTGAACACATAGTGGTGCCTTCTGGCCAGGGAGTACACCCTGGGGCCAAGGTGACAGTGTCCATCTAGCAGGGAAGTCTGGCTGCATAACACAATCACTGGAGAGCTGGGCTAAGACAGATGTCCCCTGTGAGTTCAGAGTGAAAACAGTTGCCCAGGTGCACACAGAACCAAAAGCAAGTTCTGTGTGCCCAAGATTCTCATTAGGGGATACATATAAGCCACCAGCTAGAATTAAGAGCAAAAAACCTACTTTTTGTACAAGCCAAAAGTGTACTTGTCTCCAAACGCATGCAAACACAGCATTAAGACACAGGAACTTGAGGGGTTGCAACTCATCCAAAAGAAACTAAAGTGTCTCTAGTGATGAATTCCAAAGAATGTAGCATTCATAAAATGACAGACAGGAAGGTACTTCAGAGAATGGTTCTCCTGAAGATGTTTTTGGAGTGCTAGAAAGCTAGCTCAGTAGGTAAGTAAGTAAGTGCTTCCAGGCCTGATGACCTTTGTAGTCACAGGGACTCACTGAGTAGAAGAAGAAAAACTGAATCATGTACACAGTCTCCTGATCTCTAAACACTTACATAGACAGACAGACACACACACACATAACACACATACATACACACACTCTTGCATACACAAATGAACACACAGATACACATACACAGACACATGAATATTTTTATAGTAATAAAAATATTTAAGACATTTATCAACCTTCAAGAATATATGGCTGAGAACTTTATAAAACAATGTTCAAATGAGAAAATAAATAAAACAACAAATGTAAACCCTAGAAGAAAATAGTTAAAATGCAATCTAAACTTTCAAAGGTAGACCATTTGAAGCTACCCAATCAAAAAAGTGAAAAATCAATTTATATCAACAAAAAGAACAGAATTGGCCTAATTATCTGTAATAAGTGACATCATAGATAATGTAATTATGCTGCATCATCAAGATTAATTACACATATAATATGATTTTCAGGAGGACAAGAAAAGGCCAGAGAGAAATCACATCTAAAGACAGAATGGATGAAAACTTTCTGGTCTGTAGAAAAGAAAATCATCCCCAGACATAAAAACTTCCCAGCAAACTCAGCCCTGAAAGGAGTTTGCCAAGACACAGAATCAGTCTATTAGGAATCAGTAAGACAGAATACTGTCCAAAAAGGACAAAACCTGGAAGCAGGTAAGTCGACAGCCTAGCTCTGCCAAGACAGGGTAGGTAAGTCCTTCATAATTCCTGCTCTACAATCAATGTCTGTCAGAGAAACGGGGCCAAACGACTGAAGATTGATGCTGTAATGTATGGAGAGAAAATGGAAACTGTCCAGGCAGCCACTGGTATGTCATTTCTTAGTTTTGGAAGCTGCAGGCCCTGTACTTCCTATAAAATCAGATATATTTATCCCTCTCAGATCTCTGAGGTGGTTGAAGAATAGATAGCTAGAGTCTCATAATTTAATTTTGAGTTGTTTAGGAGTCAAGAGAGTGTTATAGATCTAAGAAGATACTTTTAAAATTGTGTTGCAAGTTAGTATGAATGTTGAGTCAGATATAGAACTTTAAACTCATGGAGATGTTTAGATAGTAGAATGTTAAAGACAGGTACCAAATACATATGGATTGGTCATTGGGAATGTACGTTAAGCCATATAACCCTCATAACTGTGGCCTAATTACCTCTGTTGTACTGTATTGTGTTTGTTATTATAAGAGAAAGAGCCATTTGTTGGACTGAAAGGGGAAACTGTAGGGGGAAATAAGATATACCTTAAACTTAAAAGAAAAAAAAAGGGAAGAGGATGGGGGGTTGAGGGTGGGAGGGTGGGACTGGAGGGGGAATAGGGAGGGGACTGCGATTGAGATGTAACTTGAAGAAATAAAAAATAAAGGAAAAAAAAGAAAATAGTTGAATATCATAAAAAAATAAAAATAAAAAAATAAAATAAAATCATGTCTGAGAATGTCTCAGAAAAAAAAAAAAGGAATCAGTAAAAAGAGCTAGTCTGAGAGCATCCTGAGATAGGCATATGAGCAGGTAGCTGTCAGTGGAGGAATTTGAGGAATTTGCTACACAGGACAGGTGAGATCCTATTCAAGTGCTGAGGAGAAAAAAACATGTCAACCAAGAGTATCTTACTGAGCAAAACTGTGTTTTAGAAACAGGGGAGAAAAACCTTTTCCCAACAAGTAAATGCTAAGGGCGCCCATCACCACTGGACCTGCTTTGCAGTGACTTCAACCTGAAAGAACGACCTCCCACCAGCGACATGAAGCACAGGAAGCCATGAGACTCAGTGGGCAAGTGAGAACTCACTAGTTCTCAGAATCATTCAGAACATCTAAGCCTCCAGGGATGGTGTGTAATTCATTCCCAGTAAAAAGTTCAAAGGACAAAATGATCAGCAACAGTTATAGCTAAAATAAAGTGTGTACAGGTGCATAATACAGGTGATGTAAATTCAGACTCTAAACACTTAAAATACGGAGAGTAAAATCTGGTTGTGTACAATAAAACTCCACTCATTATCAACTTGAAGAAAACAACACCATAACCAAAGAGACCTACAGGAGACATACAACAATAAAATTGTTTCGAATATACAACCAGAAGCACCAATCATGAAGGAAAACAGCACAAGGCAAGAAACAGCTTGTCTATTGAAAGGCAGAAAACAACAAAAAAGGGAGTAGTTTTTATCACTTGAAATTAGCCTGGATATAAACAGATTGAATTAGTGAAAGTTGGATTTTTAAACAAAAAGATTCAAGAATCTGCTGCCCACAGGGGACTTGCTTGACTTTTTTTAATGTTTATTTATTATTTCAGGTTACATCTACATCACAGTGCCCTCTTTCCACCCCTCCCAGGCCCACCCTCCCACCCTCTACCCCTTATCCCTTCCATCCACTCCTCTGGAGTGGAGTGTCCCTACATAACAGTCCCCTGCCCCAGTTGGGCAGTCATATGAGGGCAAAGAGCCTCCTCATACACTGGGGGCCTACAAGGCAGCACCACTAGGGCAGTGTCTCACTGACAGGTAACAAAGTCTATGTTCATGTTCCCTTTGGTGCATTGGCTGTAGTACAGTTATCCTGTACCATATGGCTAAAATCTGATTATAAGTGAATAGATGCCATGTGCATCCTTCTGAGTCTGGGTTAGCTCACTCAGGATGAACTTCTCTAGTTCCATCCATTTGGCTGCAAATTGAATGATTTTGTTGTTTCTGATAGCTGAGTAGTATTCCATTGTGTAGATGTACCACAGTTTTGTTTTTTTTTTTTTATCCATTCCTTGGTTGAGGGACATCTGGGTTATTTCCAGTTTCTAGCTATTACAAATAAGGCTGCTATGAACATAGATGAGAAAACGTCTTTGTGATTTGGTGAGGAATCATTTGGATGTATCTCCAGAAGTGGTATGTCTGGGTCTTGAGGCAGAGCTATTCCACATTTTCTAAGATATGTCCAGACTGATTACCATAGTGGTTGCACAAGCCTGCACTCCCACCAGCAATGAAGGAGGGTTCCCCTTTCTCCACACCCTCACCAGCATGTGCTGTCATTTGAGTTTTGATCTCAGCCATTCTGACAGGTGTGAGGTGGAATCTCAGAGTCATCTCGAGTTGCATTTCTCTGATGATTAAGGATGTTGGGCATTTCTTCAAGTGTCTCTCAACCATTAGGGATTCCTCCTTTGTGAATTCTCTGTTTAGCTCTGTTCCTCATTTTTTTGATTGCAATATATGTTTTCTTGGCATTTAATTTCTTGAGTTCTTTGTAATTTTTGGATATTAGCCCTCTGTCAGATGTGGGGTTGGTGAAGATCTTTTCCCAATCTGTAGGTTGCCATTTTGTTCAAATGACAGTGTCCTTTGCTTTACAGAAGCTTTTCAGTTTCATGAGGTCCCATTTATTGATTGTTGGTCTTAGAGCCTGAGCTGTTGGTGTTCTTTTCAGGAAGTTGTCACCTGTGCTGATGAGTTCGAGGGTTTTTCCCACTTTTTCTTCTATTAGATTTAGTGTGTCAGGCCTTATGTTAAGGTCTTTGATCAACCCAAAGAGCTTGTGACTGAGAGTCACAGGTTGATCCTGAAATCCCCCAGAGAAGATCATGAAAGGACCTAAGTTTTGCTTTTTAAAGTTTTTTATCTATTCTTTGAGAAGTTCATAGGTGTGTATAGCATATTTTGATCTTATTCATACAATTCCTCTTCCAATTCCTCCAGGAATGCTCCTCTAATGCATTTCCCTGACAATTTCATATCCTCTTCCTCTCATTAAATAAATAAATAAATATATATATACATATCCTATTGAGAGCAAAGCTAATCTCTGGTTATAAATATAAGTGTTTAGAAGACAGTTTGACAGCCTTTAGCATGACAGCAACAGTTGGTTTCCTCCCTAGGGCCCGTGACCTTCCCAGTCATGAGTTTTGACTGTGTTTACTGTATCCGATGTGAATTTCCTTCTAAACACTCACTGTTTGCCATTCTAGGTCTCAGTTACCTTACTCAGTATAATAATTTCTAGTTCCATCCATTTTCCTAAAAACTTCATAATAGTAGTGTTCTTTGCCCTTGAATAATGTTCCATTGTTTATATGTACGATGACATTTTCATCATCTGTTCATCAATTCATGGGCACCTATGTTGATTCCATTTCCTGCCTTGTAGGTCCCCAGTGTATGAGGAGGCTCTTGGCCCTCATATGACTGCTGAACTGGGGTGGGGGACTGATGTGTAGGGACACTCCACTCCAAAGGAGTGGGATGGAAGAGATAGGGGGTAGAGGGTGGGAGGGCGGGACTGGGATGGGTGGAAAGAGGACACTGTGATGGAGATGTAACCTGAAGTAATAAATAAACATAAGAAAAAAAAACCAGTCACATACCACTTCACCCCTTAAAAAAAAAAAGCAAAACTTAGCATGCAATGATTCAATGGCAAGTACTGAGAAAGGTATCAACCTCTGGCTTAAGTCTGTAGAACTGACTGACTGTAAGTCTTATGCCTATCATTGGGTATACGAGTACAGGGGGATAAACCAGGGTCCGCTTCAGCATCACTGCTGAGTCCCCGGACACAGCGCTTCATTCCACTGAGTGGAAGGATCATCTTTTCTAAAACAATAAACGATAAAGACTTTGGAACAACAAAAAAGAATCTTTTAAGGTCTGGGAATATAGTTCAATTGTTAGTGTTTGCCAACATGCAGGGAACTCTAGGCTTGATCTCCAGTTTTACATAGCAGTGAATGTGGAGGGGGGTGCACACCTGCAGTACCATCACCCTGGAGGTAGAACCAGGAAGATCAGGAGTTCAAAGGTCATCCTTAGCTCCATAGAGAGTTTGAGGCCCATGTGAGATACAGAAGACTTCCTCAAAAAGAGTGAATAAATAGATGCACCAAAGAACATGGACATATTTGACTCTCAGCACACCTGGTATGGTGTAATTTTAAATTAGTCACTTATGTCTCTATGTCTTATGGCTTCTGAATATTCTTTGCATCTTCATAAGAAAGGAATATGACCACAAAGAGAGCCCCCATCACATGGTCGTTGTAGTATGAAAACAGCACAAGCATCCGGAAGCCCTAACATACTCAGCACAGGATGAGCAAGGAGTTACATAAATTATTCCAGTTCTCTTGACTAAGTAATTGACCGAGCCCACATGCAAAGGTAGTGTCAGGTCTGGAGGTCCCATAAAATCCCTCTGTGCTTTCTTCATGCACTACAAAGTGTGAGATGGTTGAAATGTGACTTCTTGTTGGTGCTCACAGGGTTGCTTCCTAGATCCCTGCAGGTGTAAAAGTCATCAGATGTTCACAAACCATCCACAGTCATATTAAGATGGTGTAATATTTGCCTGCTTTGAACTCATCTCAAATGCATCAAGTAGTATCAATATTGCAAAGAAGCTGTGGTGATATACTGGGTACGAGATGACGAGAGTAGTCTGTCCACAACCCATACCATTGAAACAAATTTTCCCAAATATTTTCAAGCCTTAGCTGGTTGAGTCATACTTGGAAGCCCTTGGAGAGGGAGCAGCCATGTGACACATTCAAGATTCAGCTTTTGACTGAAAAAAAAAAAAATGACCCAACAAATGAACCAGGAAAACAATTACTACTCATTTACTGCTTTCTATTCCTGGAAATTTAACTTATGCATGAGCTTATATTCATTTTATGCATTTAACTCAGAAAATGGGGACAATTAAAATTTTAAAAATCAATAAAATGTAAAACCAAAATAACATAAATAGATTTTCATTGATATACTGGAAGTCGTTAAGGCAATTTATCTTGTATGTACCACATTGAACTTTCTAATATCCTTCAGGATGATTTCTTCCAGGGTAGTAAAAAGAATTTACTTTTTTTTTATTTATATAGTTCCCTTTCCTGGTTCTTTCTGAAATTATCAAACAAGTAGACTTCCCGTTTAGTATAAAGAAGGGTGATGGGAAAAATACAAAATGGATACAACACCTACTTCCTAATACTGGGCCCTAGGGAGGCATCTTCAGGCTATTCAACAGGCTGAATGTACCTACATTCATGCTGGCTGTGACCCTTGATCTTTGTATGCTACAGTGGGGCAGATAAATTGTGAAGCAGCCTTGTGTGGTAGAATGTGGGGAACCAGCATGAGAGCATCCTGGCTGTCTCCTTAATCAGTGATGTTATCTTTAATCTCAGCCGAAGAATAGAGGGCACTGAAAGTCCCTTCCAGATTAGATCCTGTCTTTAGCCACTGCAAGTCAGGTGTAGGAGATTTATAAACACAAAAGGAACCAAGTGCTGCCACAGAAGGTGACCGATGCCAACCACCAGGATCAAAATCAAAGGATTCAGACACAGGTGGGAACAAGATCAGAGCTGGTAGAAAGGGTGAAATTAAAAACCAAAGAACAAGGTGGGGGCTGACTCTTGGGGCCAAAAGTTGCAGTGGAAACTCCTTGGAGGAAGTCAGTTCTGTGCTGTGTTCATTCCATTGTGGGGAAGAAGGAGATGGGAGATAAGGAGACAGTGTGTCACAGCAGATCATCAAGGAGCAATGAGCTCACTAGAGCTCTTCTTGGCCCAGGGTGGCTTGTGACTCAACTCATGATTTAATCATCTGAGAAAGGGCCTTCCAGAAAGGGAGATAGTGACCAAGCTGTCTGGAAATTGAGGACATAGCTTTCATGTCATAGAGAAGAGGGGCCTGCTTGCTTCCAATGGAGTATGTATCTAAATGTTTAGAAACCAAGTGAGACATCCCAGGATGACAAAGATCCAAGCAAGTAAGTTCACAAAAGAGAACAAAGGGAAAATGTAATGGTAACTTTTATTTGCCTGATTTAATTGTCATCTTGGAGGCTTATTGCCTCCATCTTTAACCTAGGCCTAGTCCCGGAAGCTTCCAGCCTCCATACAATCTTATCTAGGCCTAGAATGTTTTCAGCCTCTGAGACTTACTGCAGAATAAGTTTTTACTGAACTCTGGCTAGCTGGTTCAACTCAGTTATTCTGGCTCAAACTCCTCTTCAATCTGGCTTGTCTCTGGGCCTCTCCTGAATTGCTCTGCCTGACCTCAGACTAACTCTAGCAATCTGTTCTTATCATCTGACTGCTTCTCATTCTCTCTTCACCTGTGTCTAAGCTTGTTCTCTCTTCAACTTGTCTCTATGGAACTCTCCAGATAAAACTCCCTTGTCTCTCTCTCATTCTCTGTGATGCTCCCTTAAGTAGCTTCCCTGTCCTCTCTCTTCTCATGAGAGCTGGGCATATCCTATTCTGTCAAAACTTTCTCTGATTTGTTACTTTGTCTGACACTCAATTAGACATCATTTTCAAACACAGGTGCCTCCTTCTACAAACTAACTTTCCATTCGTTGTTTAGGATTAAAGGTGAGTACAAGGCATGACTATATTCGAGGCAGAGTACCCATGTTGCTGGATTAAAATTTCTCTACAGGAAAAAAGACAACATCAAGATAAGTGTTATTTCCAAACAGGGCAGGGTGGTTGTATACGTGAACTCACAGACTATGATAGCATGCATAAGACCTGCACAAGATAAAGTCAGACAAAAACCCCAGCACATACGGGGAAAGGGCTCACGAGGTTCCATCCTTAGCTGAGAAAATATTGGCAACTACTGGCTGCTGTGGAAGGACCCCTGGCTTTCTTCAGGGATACTGTTCCAAGAGGCTACTTATGCTCTAGTAGATATAGCCCTGAACCCATTCAAACAAGCAGCACTAAGTAGACTTGGTGAGGTGTTTAAAGAGCGCATGAAGTTGGGAGGGAAGAGTGATAGAAAGGAAGGAATGGAGTGAATTTGATGAAAACATATTACATACATGCATGAAATTCTCCATCAATAGAAAAGCACCACTACTAATAAGGGAGGTGGGGAGGACCAGAGGAAGTCTTTAGACCAAGCAAACTCTATGAAAGAGGTGGGGAGAGAGAACTGACAGAAGAGGACAATTAAGAGAGAATAAGATCTGATCAGCAAGGAGAGGTGAGCAAAAATTAGCAATCTCCTCTCGAGGAAAATGAGGAAGATAACATCCAAATTGAAGTAAAGAATCCTGGGTGCCTATTCTTCTCCTGGATAGTCTTGGGATACAGAAATAAACTGAATTACTGATTTATAATGGAAACTGTAGGACTTGAGTAGGTGAGACTTAAAGAGCACAAGCTAAGTCTGGCCTTACCAAGTTTACTGATGAAAGACACAGGTACAGCTTCATGTCCAGCTATGGATAAGATAATCTCTGGCTGAAGTGTCACACCCAGGACACCAGCATCTGTACAAAAAAAAACATAGAAGGGAAAGCTGTGGAACTGTGGAAGAGGGACCCGAGGTTCATGCTAAGGGCAGAACAGGCGTGTGCAAACTGTAGAAGTTGAAAAGCGTGTGTGTGTGTGTGTGTGTGTGTGTGTGTGTGTGTGTGTGTGTGTGTGTCAGAGAGAGAGAGAGAGTTCTAGAATTAAGAAAACAGCAAAACTGTGCTGTGCCTTGATCCCCTGAGACTCCAGCTGCACCCACATAAGCACTATGAAGATTCCAGGGACCTAAGTAAGGATAAAAAGAACAAAATTTACATTTAGGTTGCCACTCAACTAAATTATTCATAAGAACAAGCAACCAATAAATTATCAGAGAAACCTAAGAGAATCCAGAGTTTCCAAATGCTCACAATTCCCAAGATCAAGTTGGACTTTAAACACAAGGAAAGAAGCAAGATAGATCCTCAAGGAGAAAAATGCAGTTGACATGGACTGGTCCCAGGGTGGGACACTGGGATGTTAGGATTACCAGACAATGGTCTGCAGTAACTACTGTAATGCAGTTCATCAAAGGGAAAAAAAAAGTCGCTTACCATAGATGAAAGAGCATCATAGCTTCAAAGGGGAAATCAGGAGTATGAAAAGGGAACAAAGTAGAAATTCTAATATTTTTTTTAATGTCTGAGTGAACTAACAGCACAACAGAGAGGAAGACAGTCTTTAAAGGTACAGATAGGGCAACAGAGTTATAGCCAAAGATGAGAAAAATTAGGGAGAAAGATCTAATGAGTGTGGCAGGTTTTTCTCTCTGGGAGAGACTATGGCAATCCCCACTTCCAAAGATCCTAACAACAGAACAAACTATGACTCCACTACGGTTCACACTGAGGTAACAATGAGGTTACTAGACTTATTCACAGGGCATGGAAGAGGGTGACTGACAGGTGTGAGGGTGACCTGGAAAGGTTGCACCCAGCATGGACAATGACTCCCTTGTGTCTGTGTAGATGGAGCACCCTTCCTCTGTGTTCTTCAACACATACACTCTACCCCTCCCTGATATGCCAAGGCCAGGGCAATTCAGGTAGAACTGCACACAACTGGTTATGAGAAATGGCTGGATAATCAAATGAGGGTCTGTGTTAGGCAGTCCTCTATTGCCGCAATGATTTGACTTTATAAAGGAAAACATTTGATTGGGGCTAGCTTACAGTTTCAGAGGTTTAGTCCATAATCGTCATGGTTGGAAGCATGGTGGCATGCAGGCAGACATGGTGCTGGAAAAGGAGATGAGAGCTCTACATCTTGATTCTTGGGCAGCAGGATAGAAGAGTGTTGCCTGTCTACTATGCCTGTCTTGAGATTCTGTGACCTCAAAGTCCACCCAGTAACACACTTCCTCCAACAAGGTCACACCTCCTAATAGTGCCACTCCCTATGGCACTATTCATTCAAACCACCACAGGGTCCCATGACCTTCCCAGCCTCTCCTTTTGGGAGCAGGGATGTCAACAGTCCACAGATCAAATTGTGATGGAGTCTTGCAAGCAGACACAGAGGACTGAATGAAGAGCAGCAGTTTGGCCTGAAAGAAGGAAACTTACAAGAAGTTCAAAGTCCCACAGAGCAACACAGACATTTGTCACCCTGACAAGCAAAGAATGAGACAGGAATAAAAAGACATTGAAAAGACAGTGGTCACAAAGCTTACACATATGTTGCATTTGAAGATTCAAGATAACCTATGAACTACTAGCAGGGTAACTACATCATACTTGGGAACATGATGGTTGAATGTGGAAACCCAAAGACAGTGATACAATCCTGAAAATAGAGAGAGAAGATGATACATCACAGGAAGGAAACTATAACTAAATCAGCTTTGTGTCTCAGGAGGAGAGAGAGAGAGAGACTAAAACACAGCAGGATTCTATCCTTAAAGTGCCAAAAGAAAGGCAAACTCCTGTCAGATTAGAATTCTTCACTCAGAAATAATTTTTAAAAAGAGGGTATGATTCCTCTAAGTCCCATTTTATACTTCTAGGTTATTTTGAAGCAAACCATCATTTTTCATTTCTAAGTACATTTGTAAATGCATGTGCAAGAATTTTATTAGCAACATTGTAATTCCAGGTTACCTTTGCTAATAAATGTGTCCTTCTATCTGAAAATCACATATGTACATGTACCTGTGTATCTAAGCACACACAAGTGTGAAAATACAGGCTCACATTATTCCACAAAATATCATCTGATTGATCTAAAACAGTTTCTGTTAACCTAGGTTTTGTTTTGTTTTTTTTCACTTAATGTTACACATGCGAACCAATGAGTAGCATCTTTCCTACCCCATTCTCCTGGTGAAATAAATACTGGAAGCAGAAAGTAAACAGCCTTGCAAAATTTTCAAGTGTCATGTCAGAGATGACAGGGATTAGAGAAAGTGGTAGAGAAAAAGAAAGCTGTCACTGCAGAGCCTTCAAGAGCTTGTTTAAGTGGCTGAGACACCCGGAAGGTACTGAAGACCTCACAATGAAGTCCCACAAAACTTAGGCACAGAGGTAAACTATTTTCATGATGTGCTGGCATAATAGTTTCCATGAGCAAGTTTTGGATAGCTGATTCCTTGGCTTCCAGAGATGGAAGACCGATCAATCATTGCTTTGATGCTAGTGTAAGGCTGACAACACAAAGCCAAGTGCAAAGTTCCTCTTTTAGAAAAGCTGTCAGGCATGTCCAACTTTCTGACATTGCCAAAGGACATTATCATCTGTACATTCACATTCAAGAACAGTGCAAACTGTGGGTGCTCCACCTTTGATGGATATCAAGCTCCTCCCCCTACTCAAGATCAGGGAAGATGAGGCTAAAGGAATTAAGAACAAGAGGATAGGTGTAGGAATTCTGAGATGTGCTGTCCTCTGGATAGGGCATAGTTTTGCAATATAATTCATAGCAGCTGCATAAGAGCTACACAAGATAAACCCAGTTAAATTTCAAGTGTAGCTAGGAGAAAGGACCCTTAGCCTGCACCTACCTGAGATAGCTGCTGTGGTGGAGACTAATTTTTCCTAAGAGGTGTGGTTTCTAGGAAGTTGCCCATATCGCAATGGCTGGCCTCACATTTATGCCCAAACAAGTAGCACTAATTGGACCCAGTGGGGTATATAAAAGAAAGGGGTGGGGTCCAACGTGAAGTTGGCAGAAAAGGCATTGAAGTGGAAGGATAAACATGATCAAGATACATTGTATCCTTGTATGAACATTGTAAATAATAAATTTAACATATTTTCAAAAGAACAGTGCAGTCAAGTTACACAAATAACCACCCAAATGATCATAATTTGGGGCTGGGGCACTACTTCAGTGAGTTGAGTACTTGCTGCACAAGTGTAAGAAACTGAGTTTATATCCCCAGCACTCAAATGAAACGCCAAGTGTAGTTGTGGATGTCTGCATCCCAAGTTTTGGAAGAGGGGGTTGGGATTGCAGACAGGAAGATCACTGGATCTGGCTGGCCAGCCAGCCAGTCTGGCCAAAGAGGGCTACAGATTCAATGAGATGGAGATTCGATAAAAGTAAAGAGAAATGTAGCCAAGATGGGTAGCAATAAAGGAAGACACGTTGAGCAAGTTTTGGATAGCTAATTCCTTGGCTTCCAGAGATGGAAGACTGATCAATCGTTGCTTTGATGCTAGTGTAAGGCTGACAACACAAAGTCAAGTGCAAAGTTCCTCTTTTAGAAAAGCTGTCTAAATATCTTTTAATGTGAATTATGATATTTTGGCTTCCACAATACACCGAGTGTGTGTGTGTGTGTGTGTGTGTGTGTGTGTGTGTGTGTGTGTGTGTGTGTGTGT
>CAJQZJ010016246.1:48892-73881 GCA_907164525.1 Lophiomys imhausi | reverse complement strand
AGAGAGAGAGAGAGAGAGAGAGAGAGAGAGAGAGAGAGAGAGAGAGAGACCCACTGAGCTTAATCAGCATTGCTTGCATGAGCAGAAGTTGGATAGTCTTTCCTGGAGAATAAGCTACTTATCCATGGTTACACCACTGGGGAAAATGATACTCCTCTCCCAGCAACTGACCCAGTGACACTTAGGCAGGGGATGTCATGAGCCCCTCAGATATTAAGGCATGTATAGAATTCATTTACTGAAGAGCATACACAGTTGGATTTTTTCTCATTATGAAATCCTCTGTCTTTTGATTATTGTCTTTAAGGTATTTACATGGAAATGTAATTTCATTGAAATTTACATTGAAATGACTGTGACCATGGATATGCTGGGTTCATATCTACTTGGTTTTTTTTTTAATTAATTTTTAAAAATTTGTTACATTTATTTTTGTTTTACCTATTTTCCTATTTTCTTTGGTTTTAACATGTGGTGTGATTTCATTTTTCTTCTATCTTAGCATACTAATCACACTCCTTTTGCAATTGTTTTAATGCCAGTCTTGGAAAACAGTGTCTTGGTAAGTGATACCAGCCCACCCCAATGGTAATGGTTGAACTTCATTATCCACACCATGTCTCTTTCAACTAACTGTATGCTAAAATAGATCAAGTTTATTTGTATGTTAAATAATTAGCTGTAGCCCTTCACCAGCTAAGAAAAGAGAAAGAAAAAAATAACCAAAACAAATAAATAAACACAAACAAACACAAACCCTTTCTTTCTTTCCCACACTCTTTCTGACTTCTGATTTCCACATCTTTAAATAACTATTGATAGTGGGGTCTGTGTGTGGCCAATTTCCAGACCCCCCTCACTTTTTTGTTTTGTTTTTCAAATGTGTGCTTTTTATTCCCATCTTTTAATGTTTTCAGTCTTTCACACTCCTCTTGCACCCATGGTTCCTAATGAGAAACTGGACATTATCCTTATCCTTGCTCCTGTATAGAAAATGTTAACTTATTTTTTACTTTTCTTTATTGATGTATAATAATGTTCCCTTTAATGAAGGGTACATTTCTTCATATAAATACATAATGGACTTCGATCATCCCCATCCCCCACCTTTCCTCTCTTCTTCCTCCCCTCAGTTAATTTTCTTTCCTCTAGATAGTCTTGCTTCTACTTTTATGTCATATATACATACGTGATTTTATGTGCATATACAAAATCTAGGGTGTACAAGTGAGAGAAAATAGTCAATATTTGTCTGAGTCTTGACCTAACTTGCTTAATATGATATTCTCTAGTTGTATTTATTTTCTTAGAACCAACATGACTTTGTTCTTCTTTTTAGCTGGAAAAAAAATCTCTCTTCCCCTCCCCTCCCCCTCCCATCCCCTCCTTCCTCTCCTCTCCTCTCCTCTCCTCTCCTCTCCTCTCCTCTCCTGTCCTCTCCTGTCCTGTCCTCTCCTGTCCTGTCCTCTCCTCTCCTCTACTCTCCTCTCCTCTACTCTCCTCTCCTCTCCTCTCTTCTTCACCCTTCTTCCCCCACCCCCTCCTCTCTGGAATTCCAATGACTTCTTTTGAGATTTTCCCCTCATATTTGGTCTCCTACAGTTTGGACTTGAGGTGCCTCTTTTGTCTTGGTTGATATTCTCTGTATTTTGTGGATTGTGGTTTTGTGTCTGTTATTGATTTTGAAAGATTTTATGTTACTTTATACATTTTTTTCTTTACTTGGGCTTCCCTTCTGGAATTCTAAATAAACATTTTTACACCTTTGAGTCCCCAGTGGCCTATCCTTCAGCCCCTGATGATTTTCTCAGGCTTGCTATCTATACAGATGAGCCTTCTAAAGGCATTCTTCATTCCTCTCAGCGATTGTTTTCAATTAAATTTTCATACAATGTATTTTTTTTAATAATTTATTTTTTATTTCTTCAAGTTACATCTCAATCACAATCCCCTCCCTACTCCCCCCTCCAGTCCCACCCTTCCACCCTCCTCCCCCTCAACCCCCCCATCCTCTTCCGTTCTTTTTTTTTAGTATAAGGTATTTATTTTTCCCCCCAACAGCTCTCCCTTTCAGTCCAAATAATGGTTCTTTTTCTTATAACTATAAATACAATACAAAACAACAGAAATAAATAGGCCATGATTATAAGAGTTATATGGCTTAGCATACATTCCCAATGTCCAGTCCATATGTATTTGGCACCTGACTTTAACATTCTACTATCTAACCATCTCCATGAATTTAAAGTCCTATATCTAACTCAGCTTTCATACTAACTTGCCTCATAATTTTAAAAATATCTTCTTAGATCCAGAACACCCTCTTGATTCCTAAACAACTCAAAATTTAGCTATGAGACTCTAGCTATCTATTCTTCAACCACCTCAGAGACCTGAGAGGGATAAATATATCTGATTATATAGGAAGTGCAGGGCCTGCAGCTTCCAAAACTAAAAAATGACATACCAGTGGCTGCCTGGACAGTTCCCATTTTCTCTTCATACATTACAGCATCAATCTTCAGCCATTTGGCCCCATTTCTCTGACAGACATTGGTTGTAGAGCAGGAATTATGAAGGACTTACCTACCCTGTCTTGGCAGAGCTAGGCTGTCGACTTATCTGCTTCCAAGTTTTGTCCTTTTTGGACAGAAGTCTGTCTACAGTTGAAGCAAGGGGTTTTTCTTGCCAAGAGAATGGCTTACCACCAATTCAATCATCTCCCACTGGAGATTCTTCGATGCTCATCTTCTACTTGGAGTAGAATAGGGGGTGCTGTCAGGAGCTGACCTGTCTCGATATCAAAAAATCTTAAGTTAAGAAAACATCTTTGAATGCCATATTCTGCAGATCTCTTGAGGTTTTTGAAGATGCCCTATCTATCTTTCATATTTAGATAAGCAACTATTGCTTGTCTCTTAGCAACTTGATTTCTGAGTAGCTTAGAAAATAACTGTGATAGACTGTCATAGTAACTAACAAAATGACACGTTTTCATGACTATTAGTTTCCGTTTCTTAATTATCCTAAACAGTTTATGTCAGTTGGTAGTGAGAGGTCAAAACTTGACATTTCATTTTTAAGTATTACTACGAACAATACCTTTAAGAAGCGTTACCCTTAATTTTTTATCAATATACAAAGATCAATACCAATGTGGCCAAATATAATCTTAATTTTGTATCAATATACAAAGATCAATACCGATGTAGCCCAATACAATCTTAATTTTACATTAATACACAAGGGTCAATACCATTGTGGCCAAATATAATCTTAATTTTGTATCAATATACAAAGATCAATACCGATGTAGCCCTATACAATCTTAATTTTACATTAATATACAAGGGTCAATACCATTGTGGCCAAATATAATCTTAATTTTGTACCAATATACAAAGATCAATACCGATGTAGCCCAATACAATCTTAATTTTGCATTAATATACAATGATCAATACCAATTTAGCCAAATATGATATTAATTTTGTATCAGTATACAAAGGCATAAAGCTATATTCAATAATCTGACCTTTTTTCTTGTTCTTTCCCATACAATGTATTTTAATCATGCTTTCCTCTCCCCCAACTCCTATCAAATCCTCCCTTCCTACCTCACACCTAACTTCATGCTCCCTCCCTCTTAGCAACACCAATCAAAACACAAAAATCAAAATCAAAATAAACAACAGAAAACATTACCCAATAAGATGAATACTAATAGTAGAAATTGATTATTCTATTCTAGGGGCTTTGCTATGCCCCTTTTAAACCCTCTGGTTCGTGAGTAAATGACACAGAAATACTATATTTTATTAATATGTTATAGGCCTTAACCTGGGAAAGTTCTGAGCTATCCTACTTCCCTTAAAAATCCCAGATAAATGTTCATCATTTCTCAGTCCGGTGACTCCTGAGTGGCTTCTACTCATCATTCTGTCCATCAGTCTGTCTTCAGGGGTCATTTCATCTGGCCACATGTTCCTGATCCATCACATAGGGTGGAGACCTCCTGTTCTCCCATCTCCTTCCTTCTTCTCCATCCCACTCTGTCTCCAGGAGCCTTTGCCCTGTGTACCTCTTTTTTTTTTTACCTGATAGTCCAGCTACAGGCTGTCAGCAGCTTTATTAACCAATCAGGGATAATATGGGGTGCAAAGTTTACAGAACATCATTTTGGGTACATGAGAATCTGCTCCTCAGACAGTAAGCAGAACTTGGGGGCAAGTAATTAACATTTGAATACATAGTAGCTCCAGATCAACTCCAACAAATAATTCCTTTGGTTTCTTTCTGAGAATTTTCCTCTCCCCACAGTCTGTTTTGCACACCATCCATTGGACTTCTAGCATGTTAATGTTATTCTGATAATCTCAAATTAGTGTCCCACCCAAGTCTTCTCTGATGAGCACAGTGTGTCTTCTACTTCCATCACCATTTTTCATGCCCTAAAATTTCCATGGAAGGGGCTCAAAGAGATGCCTTAGTGGGCAACAGCAGTGGCTGTTCTTGCAGTGGACCTGGGTTCAGTTGCCAGCACCCACAAAGTGGCTCACAACCATTTGTAACTCCAGTTTCAGGGGATCCAATGTCCTCTTCTGACTTCCATGGGTACTGCAAGCACATTTGGCACATGCATACATGCAGGAAAACACTTATATACATAAAATAAAATAAATATGTCTAATATAGCTGAAAACAAATTTCCTCAGAAGGCCAAATGTGACATGTAAAACAGTAATAAGTATGATGAACAGACTTTAGCATGGGGAATGTCTTTATTGCTAATCTGACTGAGGATCAGTCTGGATCAAATGCCCATATCTGTAGATGACTTGGGCTTCAAAGTCCCCTAGATCCCTGTTTGGTTTCTCAGGTAGGCTTTGTGCTTCCCTACACACTCTCCTCAGCTAAGAAGACTGACTGCTACTGGCTGGAATCCAGTATGCATTCCAGAACTGGGGATGTTTGTCAGCTGTGGCATAGGGGAGATTATAATCCTAAATTATATCTCAGCATTTGAGTAACCAGTGATCTTTACTGGTCTTGGTTTTATTTCCCCCTTTGGAAAGAGAAGGAAGGTAGTGGAGTCAGGAGTAGGAACCATTATCCCTCTTGAGGAAGGATGAATGTCTGGTCCAACTTTTCTCACCTGGAGAACAGGTCTCTGCTTTAGAGGATGCTCTAGGATGACTGCTGCCCCCTGCCTTCCTTTTTAAAAATTTATTTATGTGTGTATGTGATGCATGTATGTTTCCTAAGTATATAAGATGCCCTTACCTGTTAGGCCAAAAGTAACGTTGGGTATCTTCCTTCATTTCCTACCTTATATTTTGAAACAGAGTCTCTCACTAAGCCTGGAGCTAGCTGGCTGATGAGGTCTAGGGATCCACCTGTTGGTCTCTTACCCACAGTCATAGAGCTTTGGATGTGTCATTATGCCCAGCTTCGGTATGGGTGTTGAGGCTCAGAGCAAACCCTTGAGCTTGTCATAGATCGTTGTCCACCAAGCATCTCCCAGTCCCCTGTCTTCTAGGGTCATAGCAATACTTACCTAGCTCTTCCCTGTGAGCACTTTGCTGGGTCTCAGGAAGGTTTCCTAGGCTTTGAGTTCACCTAAGACATCTTAGCATGGCACCCTCTGGCAGTCCTGGTATCATCTTTATAGGATGCCAGTAGTTTGTCTCCAGAGGCCTCTGTTCCACCTAAACTGAGTGGGCCATGACTTCATAATGTATCCTGGTTTTGCTCATGTGTAAGCTGCAAGGGAAATGAAAACACTTCCTTCCACTGCCAAAGAAATCTTCATTATACACCCAGGTCCACTGAATACACTCTGTTTTAGCAGGATAACAGACGACACTGTGTGTCTTCAAGCTCTCGCTGCTGGCTGATAAACAGCACACCTCCAGTGGGGTAATGGAACCATCTCAGAAGAATCCTACTCTACCTGCTATAAATATTCTTGAATAATTAATATGGGGATTATGAAATCTAGTGTTGTGTGAGCAACTTTACTGATAAATTGTGTGTTTGGGCAGTGAAACTTGGAGCTTGTAGATATAGCAGTATTCATTAGTGATTTTTTTTTTTTATCAGGTCTGGGCAAGGAGCACCCCATAATAGATCACATTCTGTCTGGCTGAAGAGACACAGCCAGGAGAGAGGACAGGCTTCTCCTTGTGCTCTCATGTTCCCAGCTCCTTTCCAGCATCTCCCATTCTTGGGAATCCTAGTGAGCAACATAGTACATTTCTACAGTATAGTTGCTGTCCCTCAAATCATTCAAGAACCTTTTTAATGGCTATATTAGTTATTTTTCTGTTGATGTGATAAAACACCATGTTCAAGGCAACTTAAGGATGAAAAAGTTTATTTTGGTTTATGGTTCTAAAGGGCTAGAGTCCATAGCTGACAGAGACAGCTTGGTGGCAGGCAGCAGGCATGCTGGTTGGAGAATGAAGATGAAAGTTGAGAGCCTACATCTTGAACTACAAACAAGGATCAGGGAGAATGAGCTGGAAGCAGCTCAAAGCTTTAAATTATAAACACCCCCACCGCCTGCCCTCCCCAACTGCAGCCAATGACAAACTTCCTCCAGCGAGGCTGCACGTCCTTAACGCTCCCAACAGCCCCATTGACTGGGGACCAAGTGGTCCAGTGTCTGAGACTGTGGGGGGATGATTCTTATCCTAATAAAATGGCTCTTAAGTCAGGACGAACTCAGACAGTCTTACAGTCCCTGTCATAGACAGAGCTAAGGCCCAGTGAGTTTGCCTATACTTGTCAACTTCCTTTCCTGACAGAAGTACAGGAGTCAGTATCTTCAAAGGAAAACAAAGCCTGTGCTACTTGTTTTATTCTGCTTCCATTGTGTGTGTGTGTGTGTGTGTGTGTGTGTGTGTGTGTGTGTGTGTATGCTTAAAAATTGCATATTTTACAGTTTTAAAAACTTGAGCTAAGCACCGGGGTATGGTGGCAAACATCTTTAATCCCAGTACTTAGGAGGCAGAGGCAAGTGGATCTCTGTGAGCTCACGGCCAGCCTGGTCTACAAATCGAGTCCATGACAGCCAGGGCTACCCAGAGAAATTGTGTCTCAAAAAACAAAACAAAACTTGACCTAACAAAATAAAACATGTTAAATGCTGACTGTTCATTTTTGAGGAAAAATAGACCCCCGGGAAGAACACTCACAAGTCTGCTAACTTACTCCAGTGAATAAGCCATAAAGTCATCACTGTGTCATTGACATTGTGTTTCCCAACCAACCTTTTCTGTGGCAATTCCATGTTCTGATATTTTTCAAAGACGTACTTATTTTTTATTTATGTGCATTGGCGATTTGCTTGTGTGGTGCCCAACAGAGGCTAGAAGCAGTGATCAGATCCCCTGGGACTGGAGCAATACATTATTGTGAGCTGCCATGGTGGTGCTGAGAACTGAACCTGGGTCCTCTACAAGGGCAGCCAGTGCTTCTAACCACTGGGACACCTCTCCAACCCCTCTGAAAATAACATTTAAAGTTTACCCATCTCTCTGTTTTGATATTCTATTTTTCACAATGCAGGCTGCAAAACACTAAAAATGAAGTTGTATGTGGTATGTTACATGTCTATTGATTAAATGTCCTCTCTATCAGAAGGATATTTTTGTCAATAAACCATTTGTAAGACAGACTCACAACTAACCCAGGGGCAGAAGAGATAACCAAGGATATGCCTTGTGGAATTAGAATGTTGGCCTCCTCACCTTCATCTCTAGGGCTGAAAGAAAAGCAGATGGATTTTATTCCAGTTCATCATTCCTCATCAATCTAGAAGCAGGACAAAGGCAAATGCACTCACAGCAATGAAGTTTTCTTGCCCTGGACGCTTACTCTGTTCATTATTAGTTAATCATTAGAATGCAGTAATGTCCGTTGGACACGGGCTGAATATCTCATGGGTACTCCATGGAGAGAGTGTTCCACAGATCACTCATACCAAGCATGTATCTGTTACCCCAGCATCTTGGCCAGCTCTGCAGTGTTACCCAATTCAATAATGCCATGAGAAAATAACCAACGACTGCACACAGTGTGGAGTTCTATACTCTGAAGTCCCGTGACTGAGGTGGGTGTGTTTACAGAGATAAAGTGTACCCTCTGCAAGTAAATTAGGCTGGGCATGCCACCTAGTCTCTTTGGTGTCATTAAACCCTGGTTGATCACATTGCTTCAAGCTACTTGTGCCAGAGTCCAAGATTGCCTTTGGCAAACATTTCCACCAGTCAGAAGGTGCTCTATCCACTCTGCTCTGCAGAATCTTCCACCCGTAGAACACTCCCACTGCGCACCCATCACCTGTCTCTGGAACACATTCCACACCGGCTCCCCCAGCCCCTTCCGGCAGTGCTGACTCTGCTCTCTGTGAAGCCTAATGCTCCTGTACCTTATTTCCTTAACTTTAGGGCCATTAAACCTTCTCACTTGACAATCTAACTAATTTACTTTGGAGTGATTTTCAAAGTGCATTCCATAAAGAGAGACTTGAGGTGGAGCTCAGAAAAAAAAATAATAATTCTGAGAAGCTTTTTGACTCTCCTGGGGGCAGCAGGAGGAAGGAATGCCGTTCTTTGGCTGCAAAGGCAGTGAACTCCTGAGAGCTTCTGTGCTTTGCTGATAGTGGCAGGAGTGAGGTATAGGTGACCTTAAGGCATCTCTACTGTGGTAAAGCATCCACACATGGCAAACCGTGCCTGGGCTCTATCCTAAGTAGATCATTCTGAATGACCTGCTAGAGGGAGAGCACTCAGGGAGGAGCAGGTGGACACCCATGTTTCCTTCTGTCTCATACTTTGCAGCAGACCTTTTTTGATGCTTTATGCAAATCTTCAGGGCAAGATTTTTCCAGCTTGATTTTTTTCACCCATAAACAGGTTGGGTTAGGCCATGGCCAGAGGGCTTTTCCTGTATTCTCACTAGGTATGGGGCCAGGAGGTTGTACCTACCCCTGGGTGGCTGAGTTAATGTCCCTGTGGGCAACCCTGGGTAACTGACAGTGAGATTTGACAGGTAAGTTTCCTATCCTGAGCCCTAGGTAAGGTAGCCTTGAGGTACATATAACCACTTGTTTTGGGGGTGTCTTGGTGTTCACTGGTAACTTGAGCAGCAACATCCTTGCAGTGAGTTGTTCTTGAGTTACCTGTCTTAAGTAGTATACATGAGAAAGCCCTGGCAGTGTTCCCAGCTCAAAACACAAACGAGTTGCTGCCTCTTGCCCCTCTTACATTCTGTGTTAGTCTCTCTATCTTTCTCCAAGTCTGTCATGAATGGCAAGTATCCTTATGTTGGCCTACTCCCGGGAGATGCTGAGCCTTGTGTCTATCCAGCCATGGTGTGAAGATTCCCTGAAGAGCATTCTCAGCTCTGCCAGGCACCCAGGCTTCTCATCACACTCCTTAATTGGGGTCCAGTTTATACTTTGGGAAACCTTCCTTATTCCCTCACACCAGAGTCCCCCTCCCCCATCAATTCTGCTTGTGCCAAATTCCCTGTCATGTCTGTTTTTGATGAAGGAGGAGTGGTACATTCCATCTCGCGCTTGCCCTGGGCAGTCCTGACCAACCTCGAGAGTTACATGCAACATTTCTCTATTTATTTCCCTAGGGAACCCTGGAATAAGGCATATTAGGTGGAACAAGCTAACAATCATGGACTTACTTTAATTTTTCAAAGTCTACAACAATTGCAAATAAATAGAGGGAGCACAGATAATGCACAGTGCAGCCCACTTACATTTCATGAGGAAAATGAGAAGAGTCAGCTTATCTGTCAGTAAGGGCACAGGCCGAGATGGATTACTTCAAATAAACATTGTGACCTTAGATGCTATAGATTTATGACCTCCGTTAGAAAGAAACCATTGCAAACAGCACAAAGCAATTTGACTTTGCAATTCAGAGCAGTATTTTTAAACCAGTAAATTGAAATTCCCTGGGTAGTAGACCTGTGGATGTGCACCATCTTGGCATTGTGAACCCTGAGTCTGGAGTGTCCATGATCTATTACTCTCATATACATAACTGTTTTCAAAGTGTATTCATAAGCTTCTAGAAATACCACAGATGAAGCAGTTGGTGTATTTTATCAACTCAATACACACACACACACACACACACACACACACATACACACACACATACACACATACACATACACACACATACACACATACACACACACACACACACACACACACACACACACACACACATATAGTCTTCACTTACTGTACTTACTGTGCATTATCTCTGGATAGACTGTTAGTTTTTCTCTATAAAATGTTGTGAATTTTCTTGACATTAGCAGAGGTGTGATATGTGAGGAAGTCATATAGTTGGATTTTCAATGTCCCCCAAAAGGTACATAAGTTAATCTTCCATTGATGGAGTCATTTTGTGGGTGGTGGGAAACCTTTAGTTAGTGGTACTTTGGTAGAAAGTAGGTCACAGAAGGATGTATCCTTGGGGGTCATGTCTTACCCTGAGTTCTTCCTGCCTCTTCTCTCTGCTTCAAGCCTAACCCACCATGCCAATCCTCCATGCTATTCTGTATCACCAGGCCCATAAAAAATGGGCCAGTGACTGTGAGCTTAAACCCTGTCACATCAGGCACTAAGACAAGTCTTTCCTTCTTGTTAACTGCTTCTCAGGTATTTTTTATGGTGATAAAAAGTCTGACTGATACAAAGAATTGGTACCAAATGTGGGGATGTTGTGTCTTCCTAGCTGTGTGGTTGGCAGGCCTCTGAAGCTGGTTTCTAGAAAGAATTTGGAAATATATGGAGAATCAGAATAAGGAAAGCTCAGAATTCTTTAAATGGTGTTTAATGGGGGATTCCAGTGAAAGCTCGTAAGACTAGAATACCTCTGAGCTGATTATGCAAGCTCTCAAAACTCCATGTTATTGTTGTTTTAAAACTCTATTAAGCTTTATATGGCACAATCTACACTCTGTTCTCTTACAATTTGAGTGTCTGAAACCATGCTAGTTGGATTCAGCAAAGGGTTGTCATTTGTTTCCACAATGAGTTTTCCTCATCTGCCCCCTTTCTAAGTTTCTAATATATGCCAATCAATGTAGCCTGCCAGCCCCATGACTTTTCCTGTTCCAGACTCTGTATTTCAGGAATTTTGCTTCTGAGTTTGGAACAGAGAACAGAGGCCCCCATCTATTCTAGTACTCACCATCATGCCTTCAGACGCAATCTCAGTTCCTCTGAGACCTACATGCCCCGTTATAGAGAGATAGGCCCATGGACTCCAAGATCTCATTCCTTAAGAGAAGAAGTTGTTGGTTGTTGACACATACATACAAAATTATGACTGCTCCATTTACAATGGAAGATCTAAATTAGATTAATGTGGAACATGGGAAATTCTCTCCTCCCTCTCCCTCTCTCTCTCCCTCTCTTTCCTCCCTCCCTCCCCAATTCCTCTCTTTCTCCATACATGAAGATATATAAAAACACAATTTCTGAAAAATTAAATGAGTTGCTACATTTTATAAACGATTAATGGTTTTTGGTTGTGAGCCTAGCCTTTAACGGCTGAGCCATCTCTCCAGCCCGATTAATGGTTTTTGAATTGCTAGTGTGATGAGTAGTGTTAACTGTCATCTCGGTGGAATCTAGAATCACCTGGGAGGTGACCCTTTGGGTATACATATGGGGGTTATCTTGATGGCATTAACTGAGATAGCAGACGCTACCCACTGTGGGCAGCACTATCCCCTGGCTGGGATCCTGACCTGTGCAAGTGGAGGAGGGAGCTCAGCAGCAGCAGCACCACCACCAGCAGCAGTTGCCCTCTCCTCCTGACTGTGGGTGTGATGTAAGATTCAAGCTCCTGCTGCCCTGACTTCCCAGCATGATGGGATGTACCTAGAACCGAGCCATAATAAAACCTTTCTCCCTTAAGTAGCTTTCACCAGAGTATTTAACCACAGCAGCAAAAGAAAAATAAAAAGCAAGACATTTTAATAGAGCCTTATTTATTTGGCAAAAGCCTGGAACAGTTCTCTCTTGCCTTCTCTAGGAAGAAGGGGTTGAGTAAGTGAGCCAATAGCATAAATAAAATTCAACTACCTAAGAGAAAAGTTTGTTTCTGAATAATGCTGCTTATCAATTTACTGTTTAATTAACATTTAAATGAGAATTTAGCAGCATCAGAGTGTGTATTCTCTGTGTTGTGTAAACTCCCTCCACCCAGCTCCAGATCTTTGATTTAAGTCAGCCAATGCAAACTCTAGCTTTCTAATTATTATGACCTCTATTTATTTCAATGCTCCAGAAAATATATTAAACTAGTTTGCAATGTTGCACAGCCAGAAATATATTCAGATACCCTATTTTTGTGTTTTATTATGTTAGTTACTTAAAAACTTTATACATATTTGTAATGAATTCTTATTACTCTCACCTTCACTCTCTCTCATCTTCCTCCTATCACGGCTGAGTTTCCTCACTTCCTTCCTAATAACTTCCTATGCCCTTTCATTCTGTTCTGTGTCCCAGTGGCTTTAACCAGGGCTGCCTGTGACCACAGGGCTGTAGCTATTCTTTGGAGTCTGGTGAGTTCAGCAGTGAGTACACCGCTGCAGATGATGACTGCCCCTCCCCCCCCCAGAATCCATCAGTAACCCACTGTTCAACTAGGAGGAGTAGGGCCATATGGTCCTTCCCAGATCTTTGATGGACTGTTGACAGGTTATGAGCTGATGAACTTGGATATTGTCACATGCTGCAGACCTTCAGCATTATCTTGCAAGAGACAGCAAGATGAATGTTGACTGGGTTGAATGAGAACTCCTTAGAGCAGCAGTGATGTCTTCTTGCTTTGAGAACCTAAGAGGAATGTTTCCAGTGTCCCTGCCCATATGCCTGTGTAAGTAATGGTATGGAAGAAGAACTCACTACCTGTTTTGGCAAATCAAGCAGTTTGGTCTTACTATAGCAAAGAGTTGTGCAGAGACAAAGCAGGCTGACTGCTTGACCGCGAAGCTTCAGCTTTTAGTCTCATGGGCTGATTGATCCCCACCTATATCTGCAGCTTCGGAACCAGTTTGGTTTTGTACTGAGGGTTGAGATGTGAGCACTCAGGAGATGGATAACCACATACTTCTGCCCTGGGATTTCTAATATTAATCACACAGTGAATTCCACACCATTGTGTTGAATGATGCTATTATCCATGATCAGCAGGGGAAAGCCAAGCACACAACTGAGTGGATAGATGCTAACACCTGCCACCAGAGCCATCAGGTCTATTTTTGTGTGTCACAAGGGACTTGTCATCATCACTTTGCTTTGCAAGGGTGGATCATCATGTCTAGTAACAATTAACCTTGATAATCTATAAACTAAGCTTGAAAATCCACTAACTGAAATATTTGTCAAGAGCTTTAGCTTTTAAAACAATATGCAGAGCTGGGAAGATGGTTCAGTGGGTAAGAGTGTTTGCTCTGCAAACATGTGCAGTTGTGTCTGAATACCCACAAAAAGCTGGGTATGACTTTTAAACATTGGCTGGTGAAGACAGCAGAAGCCAGGGAACCTCCTGGTCATCCAACCTAGCCAAAGGGCAAGTTTTCAGTTCAGTGAGAAATCATTTCTCAAGGCAATAATATAGGTTAGTGTCTTACTCAGGCCTCTTCATGTATAATATACAAGGGTCTGTACACCTGTATCACTCACATGCATGTACCACACACATGGATAAAACACATATTTGAAATGATATGCATTAACTTTTAAAGGTAAAAAATACCCCCCCCAAAAAAAAAAATCAAACAAAAAAAACAGGATGCTGAGATTCAATATTGGGTTACATCTTAATGATCTGGGATGGAAGCAAATGCAATGTCTTCTGCAGACTCTGAACTGTAAAAGTGTAAAATTCAAGAAGGCATTAGACAAGTTTCTATTAATTCTGTTAAAATTTCATATATATATATATATATGCCATATGTATCTCAGCCCTATTTATCCCCACTTCTCTGAAACTCTGCCTCAGCCCTCCTGCACATTCCCTTTCCAACTTCATGCATGTCCTTTTTCTTCTTTTCTTTTTTTCTTTTTTTTTGAAAGTCCAATTAGCACATTATGAATTCCCATGTGCTCATGGATATGGGTCATACACTAGAGCCAGGGTAACCTCTACTAGTAGCCATGATCCAAGGAAAAGTGACTCCCCAATAGGAACCTCCAAAGGCTATAACCTAAAAAGCTTATCATTCCTTTAAAAAAAATAGCAATTTTGTACCACCATTACTCTTTTGAATCCCAAAGAAGGCGTTAACATTCTTGTTTGGGTGATGATATGCCCATGTTTCCTGTTCAGCTTCTTCCTGTGTTCGCAGAAGCAGCGTGGGTGAGCACTGAGAGATGTGAGGTGTTCCTTGCATAGAGCTGAGTACTACTCATCCTCATCCAGGGGCATCTTTTAATACAGCCTGGCCCTTTCCCACATCCACACGGCAGCTGGCTATCCCCTACAGCCTTGCCACTGACCTGCCAGGAAGCAGCAGGCTCTGTGCATTTTCCTTGTAGTGGTACATAAAGAGATAATGTAGTTTTTTTTTTCCTGAGGAATAGCTTTCTGGTTTGCTTTCTGAGGCTGTGATAAAGACCATGACTAAAAGCAACTCGGGGAAGAAAGGTTTTATTTCATCTTACAATTCACAATCTATCACTGTAAGTGTCCCTGTCAGATGGGGGATTGTTGGTCAGGTAAGACCAAGAACTCCACTTCCAGTTAGTAGATAGTTTAAAAGGGCACGGGAGGAACCTGGAGACTGAACTGGTACAGAGATTATGGAGAAACTCTGTTTACTGGCTTCCTTGTTCAATATAACTCAAGGCCACCTGCCCACAAAGGGTCAAGTCTTCCCATAACTACCATTACTCAAAAAAATGTCCTCCACCAACTTGGCTACAGGGAAATCTGACAGGCAATTCCTTAACTGAAGTCCCTCTTTCCAGAGGACACTAGTCTGTGTCAAGTTAACAAAAAGACTAACTAAAACAAGTGGACTTTTACAGATGGAAAAAGAAGAGAGGGAACATTGATGGGATTAGGGGATCTGAAAGCCACCATCAAACATGAAAGGAAGGGACACATATTGCTACCTTCATACTTCAAATGTCCAGATTTGGGACATTGATTCAAATCATTTCTCTCTTTCTTGTCCATATAAACAAAGTTTAAAGTCAAATTGTAGATGAAAAGAAAACATTTCAATCAGTGTTACAAGTAATCATGATTAATGACATGTTACTGTAACAACTGACCAGCCCACTCTGTGTTGTCTATATTCATTCAGTATGTACCTGCTGTGTACTGAGCACCCTGGGAGACTGCAGAACTCTTAGGATGGTGGGTCAGCCACACAAATAACAAGTAAGCAGACAGATAAAACACAGTAGTCACTACTGTGCTGTGGTTCCAGCAGAAAGATGAGCCTGACTCATAAGACGTTACTTCTTGGTGGCAGGCCTTCCACCTGATAAAGAAGATAACTGAATAGGATGCAGAGTCTCCTGACATACTCTGAGGTTCACAGAACATTTTTTAAATCATATTTTATACTAGGAACCATGAAGGTCATAACAGAAGGATAACCACTGAACAGAATCCAACCCAAAGACAGCTCAGCTGGTGGAACTATATAAGAATTTAAAGGAAACAGCTATAATATGCTTCCATAGGTGCTGTGAATTAACTTGGTTGGTAAGTTGTTTGTAAATAAGCATGAAAAATGTGCTTCAATCTCCCAAAGCCATGTTAAAAGCCTAGCTTGTAGAGGGCTCAGCAGTTAAGAGTACTGGCTGCTCTTCCAAAGGACCCCGGTTCAAATCCCAGCACCCACATGGCAGTTCACAGCTGTCTGTAATTGCCAGGTGTGGTAGTACACACCATTATTCCCAGCACTCAGGAGGCAGAGTTCAAAAAACTAGCCTGGTCTACAAAGTGAGTGCAGGATAGCCAGGGACACAGAGAGAAACCCTGTTTCAAAAAACCAACAAAACAAAACAATCCAAAAATAAACAAACAAACAAACAAACAAACAAAAAATAAAAACAAAACAAAAAACCGGAAATAAAACAAAAACAAAAGCCAGACATGAAAAGTCAATCATGTGTCCTGTGGTTGTAATCCCAGCTTTGAGGAGGCAGAGACACAAAGAACTCTGGAGTGAGCTTGCCAGCCAGTGCAGCTTATCAAGTGAGCCCTAGATCCTAACCAGAGAGTCTGTCTAATTCAAATAAGGTGGATGACCCTGAGAAACAATACCAGAAGTCAACCTCTGGCTATTCATGAATATGCATGTATGCAGATAAACCTGAACACACACCTGACCCAAACAAACATACTCATACAGTAAGTGCTTCCGTAAGGAATTACCTGTACTCCTGAAACCAATGAAAATATAGAAAAAACACAGGAAAGAAATACATGTGAGAATAAAAAGTGAAATGGAAATAACGGAACTGAAAAAGAAAATACTCCAAACAAACTCTGAATAGGTCTAGCAGGATGAAGGCAGCAGAACACAGAATCAATGAACTTGAGGCCAGATCAACAGAACTCACTCTGTCCCAACAAGAGAGATCAAAACAATGGAGCAGCAGAAGGCAGTACAGAGAATGAAAGTCTATGAGTGACAGTCAACTTGTGGGGTCTAGAACCAGGTAGGAGGTAAGTCTCTGGGCATATGTGTGAAGGAGTTTCTAGATTGGTTAGTGGGTGCAAATACTCCTTCTGAATGTGGGCAGCACCATCCCAGGGCTGAGGTCCTAGACTGAGTGAAAAGGAGAAAGTGAGCCAGGCACCAGCATTCATCTCTTCTTCCTGTCTATGGATGTCACGTGACTAGATGCCTCATGCTCCTGCTGTAATGCCTTCTGTTCCACCATGAACTGCACCCTCAAACAGGAGTCAAGTAAATGCTTCCTTCTGCTTTTGTCTGGTGTTTTGTCACAGCAGTGAGAAAAGTAATTATTAGATTGTATAAACCCTGACACCTGACTGGGTATACCACATTCCTCTAGAGGAGTGTCAGCATGGACCATTCCAGTGGAGCAAGGACATAAGGATCCTGCAAGCACCAGCCTGGGGATCTTATCCCTGGGAGAAAGTGGAGCTGGGGACAAATGGGGAGTTTGAGGAGTTGAGACCTTGTAACAAAAGACAATTACAAAGAAAGAAAACCAAGCAAGTTTGTTTAACATAATTTTACCTAATATAGAGCTTTCTGAGTAAAGTCTCAAGCAAGTGAGAGACTTGAGAAATCTTTATGCTAGGCTTGATGGATAAGTGCCGAGTGTTGGAGAGGTGTGACCGCATAAAAGGTGGGGTCAAGTGACAGCCATCCGAGGGAGGGGTTTCACATGCTGTGTGTATTCTGACTCACTGTGACCTTTCATTTTCAGAAATACAGGTCACATATTAAATAGCCATTCTCTTCAGAGACAGAAGAACATGACCTTCTTGTTATAGCTGTCACATCCACTTCCAAGGTGACACTATATTTTGAAGCAACTGCACAGGAAATACAAACTCAAATTGAATTGCATTTACAATAATATATACTGTCAAATTGCTTTGAATCACAGAGAAATGTTCTTAAATGAAGTCTGGGTATTGTGTATAATTTGAATTTTAGTATTAGATAGATTGCTTGCTAGCAACCATCATATCCCATGTTTACAATGTACCACTGTCATCTTGCATATAACTGTGGCACCATCCATTGATTCTTGTTTTGCCTTATCCACCAATCCAGCTGCTATTCCAAACACTATCATGAAAGGATCAGCCCTGCGGTGTGTGTCTTCTGCCTCCCTCTACAGCTTCGCATTACTCCTCCCAACTATACACACACATGAAACTCTTCTACATCATTTGTTGTCCTTCACAGAAGCTCATTCTGTGGAGTCGCCTGAATTATACACTAATAAACCATTGATCCAAAGGAAGATACAAGGGTTAGAGCGCTAAGACTATTGGCCTAGCTGCTTTTGTCAATTTAACATATCCTACCGTCATCTAACAAGAGAACTGCAATTGAGGGTTTGCCTAGCTCATACTAGTCTGAGAATAATTGTCTTAATTATGAATTGATGTAGGAGGGCCCAGCCCATTGTGGGTGGCGCTAATCCCTAGGCAGGTGGTCCTGAGCTAGGAAAGAATGAGGTTACAAGCAGACTAGCAGCACTGCTCCTTGGTTCCTGTCTCCTCCAACTTTCTGCCTTGAGGACCTGCCTCGACTTCCCTCTGTATAATAGACTATGGCCTTGAAGTGAAAGCTAAGTAAACCATTTCCTCCTTGTGTTGCTTTTGGACACAGTATTTATCACAGCAACAGGAAGGCAAACAGCACAAACACGTGGTCACACTATTTTCATCAACTGGCAAATATAGCAGCTAACTTTGTACATACTTTTTAAAGCATATTATTCAATATGTGCTGTGGATTGTTAGCACTGAACTCATGGCACATGGCATGGCATGCACAGAAGATAAGGGAGCAGTGGTGTAGGAGATCCAGGAGGTAGTGGGGGAATGGTCAGATTCTGTCAGAAAGGGAGTAGACTGAATTGTGTAGGGCTGTTAAAGCCATTGCCCAGTTACTCGATTTCTGGTGACTGGTATTCTGTTATAAGAATGATTCAGTTGGAAGTAACAAAGAGCAGTTTGCCTTTCAAGTCAGCTTGTCCACTGTGCTGGGATTTCAGTGGGATGTAGGGCAGATACATTATAAACAATTAGGAAATACCTCAGGAATCCAGCAAGATCATTAAAGGAGAAAAGGCGCCAAGAAGAAAACAGTGGGGTTGGTTATAGTATTCTCTTAGTTGTTGTTTTAAGTTGTTTAATCATTATTTATTTTTATGTGCATGAGTGTTGGCCTACATAAATTTAAGGAAGGGAACCACCTGCTTGCCTGATGCTTTAGAGACTAGATGGGAATGTTAGATGCTTTGGAACTGGATTTACAGGTAGTTGTGAGCTGTTGGGTGCTGGTAGCATCACCTTGATCCTTACACAGGAACATGTAACACTTTACTAAACCATTTCTCCAGCCCTCCAGCCCCAAGGTCATGGTATTCCTAACAAATAACCAAAATACGTTCTGCCAAAACAGTTGGGGATGGAAAAGAAAGATCCGGTATGGCTGGGAGTTATTTGGCCTTAGTTAAAAGTTCCTGACACCCAGGAATTGTACAGGAAGCAGGTTGGGATAGGTCATGGATCTGGCTAGCTTCAAATACCTAATAATCATCTCATGGCTGGATACCTAAGTCTGGATTTCCAGGGAGAACTCTCTAGATCTGGAGATAGAAACTTAAAAGCAGATAATACATGGATAAAAATAGCGACCCAGGAGACCACTTCTGAGTAAACTTCATTCCTAACTCCATTAAGTTCAAATCTGGAGAAGTGAAAGCAACATCAGCTCAAATAATGTGCATGATGGTCATTCTTGGTGGTAAACTTGACTACATCTAGAATTAACTAAAACCAAGAGACTGGGCGCACCTGTGAGGGATTTTGTTTTTCTTAATGAAATCATTTGAAGTACAAAGGCCTGCCTTACTCCAGATCTTTTAAAGTGGAATAATGTCTTTAATCCAGATCTTCTGAGGTGGGAAGATCCATCTTTATTTTGGACCATACTTTCCTATATAAAGGACATAGAAGAAGGAAGGTTGGTTTCTCTCTCTCTCTCTCTCTCTCTCTCTCTCTCTCTCTCTCTCTCTCCCCCCCATGGCAATTCCATTCTTTCACTGGCTTTGGAAATTATGTCTTCAGGTTACCAGTGTATACTGATGACCAGTTAAAATATCCAGCCTAATGGGCTGAACTACTACTGGATTCTTGGATCTTCTGGTGGTAGACAGCCAGTGTTGGACTAGCTGTACAACAGCCTGTAAGCTGTTCTAATAAATCCCCTTTATACATACACATGATACACATATGTTCATTCTATCAGTCTGTTCCTCTAGAGAACTCTGAATAATACAGGTTTTTTTCTTTCCTTTAGGTTGTTTGAGACAGAGTTGCACTGTGTATCCTTGGCTATCTTAGACTCACTTTGTAGATCAGGATAGCCTTGAACTCACAGAGATCTGCACCTGCCTCTGCCTCCCAAGCACTGGGATTAAAGGCATGTGCCACCACACCCAGCAAATATAGATTTTTTTGGTACCAAGAGTGGTTCTAGGGCAACAGAAGTATAAGGATGAATTTTTAATCTGGATAGGCTTTTCAATTTTCCAACACCTATGGTTATTTAAGCCTCTCCAGTTACCCCTACTAGAAGCCTGGGGAGTACCGAATGCCCATGGTATGATACATTTTACAAACTTAAGGACACAAATGCATTTGATTATCCTAACTCACAAATGGTGAGAGGCAATGGATTTGTTGACTCTGTATATGGAAACTGACGATTGTGGAAAATAGGAAAAATGATAATGTTGGCAGGTTGCTCTTCAAATGTCTGGGTAAATTGACAAAGGAAAGGAATGAGCTCCATTATATTTTAGGCAACTTCCAGCATCTGAGAATATGGTGAAGGACAACAGTGAACTCAATAATAAAGTTGACTGGCTTCAGCTGTGCCTAAACAGTCTAAAGGTTTCTAGTGTGTCCTAGAAGAGAATTTTCTCTCCAGCAGCCATAGGGGTCAAGTTGTGGAAAATCAAGCCAAAGCCCTAATTGTAAGGCTGGCCAAATTAAAGCAAATATTCAAGTTTTAGCCTCTAATGATGTTGGCACTTGAAGATTATATTAGGGAATTTATTATCTATGGAATAATATATGGGATTTATTAAAATGATTTACATGCTGCGGTCCAGCTAATCCAACAATGGCTGGCTAGGAACAGAAAAATCTCAGAATCCATGTAGTTTCTTATGAGGCTGGATGTGTCAGCTAGTCTTCAATAGATACTGGAATCTCTAATAAATAGGCTCTAACGACAGTGAAAGAACGGACTTGCTAGCAAGGTGACAGCAAGCAGACAAAGAACAAAAGCTTCCTTCTTCCATGTCTTTATATAGGCTTCCAGCAGAAGGCATGGCCCAGATACGTCTGGATTAAATATATGTCTTTTTTCCAGCTCAAAAGATCTGCATCTAAGATGTGTTTTCCTACCTCGAAGATCCAGGTTAAATGTAGTCAAGTTGGAAAGTAAGAATAGGCATAACAAGAGGTAAAGAATGAGATGCTATCACTTGGGATGGAGATGTTTGAGAAGACCCTATTGAGGCTGAGAACTTTGAACCTTTCAGGACTCAAGAACTCATCTCACCACAGGAAGTAGTCTTTCCATGTTCAGCAGATGATGTGCTCAAACCCTAACCCCGTGAAATACTGCTTTTTCTGCATTAACTGAAGAAAATAATCTTTCATGGTCAGCTAAACCAGCAGTGGGTTTCCTTGAAGGAGACAACAGACAGTACAATACTGACTTCCTGCAGGGACCACAAATTATTTCCTCTAGATCAATAACCAGACTTAAAGCTAAGCCATCTCCTAGAGGGGAGGTAGAAAGTGCAGCCCATGAGAAGGTACACTGCACTACTAAAGATTTTAATGCATTTTCTAATTCATTCAAGCAGAAGTCTGGGGAATATGTGTGGAAATGGAGTTTAATGGTGTGGGATCATGGTGGAAAGAACATACAACTGGGTCAGGCTGAGTTTTTGGTATGGGCCCTCTGAGTGAAGATTCTAGATTTAATATGGAAGCTTGTACAGTTAAAAATGGTGTCAAAAGTTAGTTTAAATAGTTTGCTGGAGCATTTGTCAAAAGAAATAAGATCCTACTGAAATCCCTTGGCTTAGTGTTGATGAATGGATTTTTAGACTCAGAGAAATTACAATGCTAGAATGAGTATATGGTATAAAACCTAATCATGCACAATGGGAAGGCCCAGAAGACATGCCCATCACTAATCATCTAAGACACAAAATGGTGAGAGGGACACCAACACATCTGAAGAGGATTGATGTTGCTCTTTTTCTTGTGCCAGACCTTAGGATTGGATATGCTACTGCTCATTTGGATGAATTAAGTGCAATGAGTTTAATTGGGCCCCAAGTAGCAAGGACCAGGTGGCAGCACTGAATAGCCAAAGGCAGTGAGATTGCAGTTAACATAATAAGCGGTATAGACAAAGCAATGTCCACAATGGCCCAACCCATAATGGTCAGGGCAGCAAAGTGAATTTTATGGCAGCATGACTCCTTTGGACCTTTGGTTCTGGCTAATCATTCATAGTGCTTCCAGGCATGAGATAGATAAGAAGCCTAGTACATTTTTGTTTGATCTGTAAATGTGGAAAATTTTCCAAACAAATAAAAGTTGCATTAGGTTGTAAAAGAGAATCTTGGCCTGTGAATCAATTTTGAGGCATGAGCCAGTTTTCAGACCATCATCTCATGAATGAAAGGACAGCTAGGCTCCCTCAAGGGACATTGACTCCTCAGAAAGAACAATGGCCTTTTACAAGGGTAACTATACACTGGGGTATAGGAAGCAATCAAAATTTCCAGGGTCTATTGGATACTGGTTCTGAATCGATGCTGATTCTAGGAGACCCCAGTTAAAGAAGAGGCTAATAGAGGTCAGATAATGAATGGAATTTTGCCTGAAGTCTGACTCACAGAAGGTCCAGTGGGTCCCCCAATTCATCCTGTGGTTGTTTCCCTAGTCCCAGAATGTATAAGTTTGGATGGAGATGCCTAGAAATTGTTTCCCTGACCTGTAGAATGAGGGATATTATGGTTGGAAAGAGTGAATGGAAGCTTTCAGAATTGCCTGTCAAGAAAATACAATGAGTTAAAAACAGCATCACATCTCTGAAGAAAGTAGAGAAATTCATGCTACCATCAAGGACTTAAAAAATACAGGTGTGGTTGTTCCCACAAAATCTTCCTTTAACTCTTCTATCTGGCCAATGAAGATGTAAGATGGATCATGGAGAAGGACAATTGACTATCTAATACTTAATCAAGTAGTAGTGATCCCAATTACAACTTCTATATCAAATGTGGAGTGCCCTCTTAAGCAGATTAACACATTTCTTGGCACATGGTATGCAGCTATTGACATAGCAAATGTCTTTTTCTTGGGACCTGTCCGTAAGGTCCAGCAGAAGCAATCTACTTTCAGTTGGCAAGGCCAGCAGTATACCTTTACAATTTTACATCAAGGATATATTAACTCTCCAGCACTGTGTCATAACTTAGTTCAAAAACATCTTGATTGTATGTCTATTCCACAAAATATTACATTGCTCCACTGTATTGATGATGTTATGCTGATTGGACCAAGTGAGCAAGGGTAGTAACCACTTAGGAATTATTGGTAACACCTGTACTTCCAACCAAAATCCAAACTCCTTCTACCTCAGTGAAAATTTTAGAAGTCTAGTGCTGTGGAGCATATGGACATATTACTTCTAACGTGAAGAATAAGTCATTGCATTGGCCCCTCACACTATCAAGAAAGAAGTACAATGTTTTTTGGGTTTTTTTTTAATCCATTCATCGGATGAGGGACATCTGGGTTGTTTCCAGTTTCTAGCTATTACAAATAAGGCTGCTAAGAACATTGATGAGGAAACTTCCTTGTGGTTTGGTGAGGAATCATTTGGATGTATACCCAGAAGTGGTATGGCTGGGTCTTAAGGTAGAGCTATTCTAAGTTTTCTAAGATATCGCCAGACTGGTTTACATAGTGGTTGTACAAGTTTACACTCCCACCAGCAATGGAGGAGTGTTCCCTTTTCTTCATAACCTCACCAGCATGTGCTGTCATTTGAGCTTTTGATCTTAGCCATTCTGACAGGTGTGAGATGGAATCTCAGAGTCGTCTTGAGTTGCATTTCTCTGATGATTAAGAATGCTGAGCATTACTTCAAGTTTCTCTCGGCCATTAGAAATTCCTCTTTTATGAATTCTTGTTTTAGCTCTGTTTCCCATTTTTTATTGGATTATTTGCTTTCTTGGTGTTTAATTTCTTGAGTTTTTTTTAACTTTGTATATTAGCGCTCTGTTGGAAGTGGGGTTGGTAAAGATCTTTTCCCAATCTGTAGACTGCCATTTTGTTCTAATGACAGTGTCCTTTGCCTTACAGAAGCTTTTCAGTTTCATGAGGTCCCAAAATTGTGGTACATCTGCACAATGGAATACTACTCATCCATCAGAAACAAAATCATGCAATTTGCAGCAAAGTGGATGGAACTAGAGAAGCTCATACTGAGTGAGCTAACCCAGACTCAGAAGGATGCACATGGCATCTACTCACTTATAATTGGATTTTAGCCATATAGTACAGGATAACTATACTACAACCAACACACCAAAAGGAACAGGAACATGGACTTTTTTTTTTAATACTTTATTTTTTTTTCTTCAAGTTACATCTCAGTCACAAACCCCTCCCTATTCCCCCTTCCCATCCCGCCCTTCCACCCTCTTCCCCCCAGAAGTTTCCCCTTTCAGTCCAACAGATGGTTCCTTCTCTTGTAACAGTAAGTATTATACAAAACAACAGATATAAATATGCCACATTTATGAGAGTTAAATGGCCCAGTATATCTTCCCAATGTCCAGTTTATACATATTTGGCCCCTGACTTTAACATTCTACTATCTAACCATCTCCATGAGATTAAAGGTCTATATCTGACTCAACATTCATACTAACTTGCAACACACTTTTAAGAGTATCTTCTTATATCTATAACACCCTCTTGATTCCTAAACAACTCAAAATTTAACTATGAGACTCTAGCTGTCTATTCTTCAACCACCTCAGAGACCTGAGAGGGATAAATATATCTGCTTATATAGGAAGTGCAGGGCCTGCAGCTTCCAAAACTAAGAAAGGACATACCAATGACTGCCTGGACAGTTCCCATTTTCTCTCC
>CAJQZJ010016246.1:0-21321 GCA_907164525.1 Lophiomys imhausi | reverse complement strand
GCCATCTTGGCCCGCCCGGTTCTCTCCCTTTTAATATGTTGGGATTATTTGAGAAGCATTGATTGTTTATCAAAACTTTGGCAAAATTCAGCAATGGAAACAAATATATTTTCTTTGTCAGAAGATTTTTATTAGTGATTCAATTTACTAATTATTAGTTGGTTAAGATGTATTGTGTTATCAAGGTTCAAATTTACTGACTTATAATGTGTGTAGAAATTATCAACATTTTCTAGGGTTTCAAACATGTTAGGAACTAGTTGTTCATGACAGTTCATGAAAAGCCAGTTGGAATGTCTCTTTTCATGTCTATATTTCATTTATCTTGTGTTTTTCTCTCTTTTTTCTGTTAAAAGTTTTTTTTAATTTTCAAAAATCCATATCATCTGGAGGCTAGAGACATGGCTCAGCAGTGAAGAGTAGTTGTTGCTCTTGCAAAGGATCTGGGTTCAGTTCCCAACCACCAAATGGTAGCTCACAAATATCTGAAACTCCAGTTCCATGGCATGGGATGGAAGCCCTAATCTGGCCTCTTTAGCAGCAGGCACACACATGATGCACAGAAATACATGTAAGCAAAACACTTAAACACAGAAAACAAAATAAAACTCCTTATCATCTATCAGAATAATGGCAGGTTCTCCACTAGGATCTACAGATGAGCTAGACACAAGTTCTTGGTCTTATTACCATATTAAGTGTGTTATGGTGTTATGTCTTCTAGGACAGATCTTAAATCTAACTAGAGATTCATTTGTTGCTCCTATAACATTCATGCCACTGGGCATCACAAGACATATCTTACCAGGCTCATTGTTGTTATAGCTTATAGGATTCACAACAAGAAAAGACTATCAACTACTTTTTTCCTCTAGTATTATGCATCGAATCTTGCAGCACTATGATAGTTAGCTAGTAGAAACTAAGTTTCCAGATCAGTACTAGCTTGACTTCTCTATATCCTAAGTCTCAATTATGTGGTGTATTCAGCAACAGTTTTACCATTATATTCAGGAAATGTTACCCCTGAGAAGTTGCCCATGCTCCAGTAGATGGCCTTATACAAATGCTGGCAGTACTTATTGAACTCAATGCATTTAAAAAGAAGACAGGATAGAAAAGTGGTAGGTGGAATATAGAAGTTGAAGGGAAGGTAGTAAAGTATGAATTTGATCAAAAGGCATTATAAAATTCTAAGTAAAATTTTAAAAAGAGAAACCGAACACCTTATCATGTTGATCTTCGATGCTGTTTTTCTTTGCTTCTATTTTATCATTATTGTCATTGTTACTTTTGCTTAGATTCTTGACTCTTCTTGGTTTGTTTGTTTGTTTTGCTTTATAATTCAAGTCTATTTGTCTTCAAACTGAAAGGTGACAAAACTCTAAACTAAGAATGGCAACACATCCCCTTGGCATGTGCAGATTTCTCTGTGATCTTGTTGATTTATTTCCTCAAATAGAAAATAGAAAAGTCAATAAGAGTCAGAAAAGTAATTGTGACTACTAAGTTTCCTGACAGTGTGCAGAGAGGTATGCTAACAAAATAAGATTTTCTCAAGGAGAGAGAGAGAGAGAGAGAGAGAGAGAGAGAGAGAGAGATCAGAGATTCCATCTATCAAAGCATGAAAATTTTGTTTACAGATGATTACTCTTGAGGTAATTCAGGACACACACACTCACACACTGAAAAGCAGAAGTGACTCCTCCCATGTCTTTGGGTCGTTCTGTTCTTCCAAGTGTTCCCAAAATCTTTGAATGAGAATGTGGGCCTGTATTTCCTGTGTTTTGCAGTGAAATCATACTCTCAGCAGTAACCTGACTCACCAAAGTGGTTTTCAAAGTAGCTGCAGCTTAAGCTCAAATAAATGTGGATTAGAAACCTGTATAAGTCATGTAACAAAAATTCAGATGGAAAGAAAGCCAGCCAAGTCATTGCTGTTTAGTACTATCTCATCCCAATTTAAAAGACCCCATGAAATAATGTGTCAGGTCTTCAGAGTCAGCACTGAACTGGAAACACCTGGAGAGTAAAGCTTCTGTGGATATCTAGTTGTCCTAAAAAAAAAAAAAAAAAAAAAAAAATATGGGAGCCAAATGTTCCTGGTGCTAAACTGAATGGAGTTCCTTCCGCCCAATTTTATTTCATGAGGAGATTAAGGTTCACACACACACACACAGCTCATTGTGTGCAGGTTAGGGTAGGACAAAAGTCTGATTTCTGAGTGACCTTGCTTTTTCTGACCTTCCTCTTTGTGGGGCAGAGGAGAGCCCCAAAAGAAATGTCCCTGGAGCAAAGGTCAACCTCAGGCTGCTTCTACCTGCAGCAACAGTGAGGATCGGCAGCATCCATGTAGATTCATCTTCATTAATCACAGAGCCCATGCTTGAATTCTTTCCTGTTTGCAACCCCAAATGAAAACCCCAAAGTTGTCAGAGCCATCTGCAGACAGCTGTGTGAAAAAGTTATATCACCTGTGTGTTCTTCCATAGCTGAGATGGAACATGGAGAAGCCTCGGTTTTGCCTTCTTCTTCTGGGGTTTCTCTGGAAACAAATGCCCTTTCCCTGGTTTGTAGTGCCCTGTTCTTTGCATTTAACTTCCTGCCAGTGAGTTTTCCGTGTAATGCTAAAGTGTTAGACAACATTTATAAATGCAAAAGGCCACAGTAGGGGCTGGGGAGATGGCTCAGCATTTCAAAGCAACTGTTGCTCTTGCAGTGGATCCAGGTTCAGTTCACAACACCCATGTGGTAGCTTACAACTGCCTGTAAATCTACTTCAAGGGGAAGAAGTCCATTTCCCTCTTCTGGACTCTGCAGCACTATACACACATGCTATACATGGACACACACACACACACACACACACATATATAAGCACATACAGGAAAACATTCATAACATGTTTTTAGATGACTATGATATATTAAGTGGCCTCATCAGGCTATCATGTTTCAGAGTAATTGATATATAGTGAACCACCAACAAAGATTAATTTGTTTCAGTCAGAAATACAAATCAATTGATGCATATACAAATGACTGATCATATGAAAACTGTGGGCACATGCATGCAGAGGTCTAACCCTGTATTTCCCATAGAGTCAATGTTCCAGTACTGTCTAATTCCCAGCACCTTTATAGAGCATCAGAACAGTGGATAATGAAGACCACAGCAACTGCTTTTTGAGTGCTTTGAAATGAGCATTTCCATTCGATTTAAACATGTAATCACTGTGCATTTTCATGGGTGTGTGCATATTTGTAATGAAAAAATAAATAAATGTCCTCTTTCTACCCAATTCCTGTGGGTCACTACATCAACACACCCTGCACTGCATCAGCAATTCTTCAGCTCTTTGGGGAACACGGATGTAGCAAGTATTCATTTTCCTAGTTCCCCAAGGTGCAATCTGATGTGATGAGCATCACAAACCAGAATCTAAGGAATAATGTGGTATCACAAGAGCACTCACAGGGCAACAGGGTTTTATTAGCGCAGCCCCAGCCCTGACTGAAGACCAGTGTGGTCAAACAGAGAGGCTTGATGGATGAAGGGACTGAAGTGGCCCAGGATTAGACAGGCACACAAGGTCTTTCATCTCAGGATCACACAATTACAGAACACAAGATACCTTACAGAATGTGAATAAGGATAAAGGGAGACCACTGTATTAATAATATTTCAGCATAATTCTATAGAATTAAGGCTAGTGGAAAGGCTGCCAAGTCACTGCTGTCTTCTAACTTATGGTGATTTCAAAGTCTTTCAATGAAACAATGTCTGATAATCTTCAAACTAGTACTTAATTTTTACATGCCTGTATATTGAAGCTTCTATGAACATCTAATGACATTTTAAAAACTAGGATAGTAGGACCAAGATGTACCCTGGAACTAAATTGTTTTCAAACTGTGTTTGGGTAAAAATGATGGCTGTGTGTTTACAGTCTTGAGTGTATGGCGCTGTGTTGTGATATTGGTCCGGGGGTAGTATTTACATACAAGAGGAGGCTTTAAAGAGATAAAAATTCTGAAGGTGCTGGGGGGTATGTGGCCCTAGATGCTCATCTGCATGTCCTGGATGGGAGAGCTGCCCAGAGCTGAGCTGTTTCACAGCATATGTACTGCCTGAAGGGCACAGCTCAATTGAATCACATGCACCCCTCAAAGGGAAAAAGACAATAAACATGCAATTGTCCCTGCTGTGTAAAGATGTGGCAGAGGCCAAGTGGGGCAATGAGGCTGTGCTTGGGACCTGCCCAGGAAGTCTTCTGGAAACAACCAAATGCTTCCTTTTTTCAGGATCAGAGCGATCTACCCTATACATTTTGACCTGTAGGGTTTTAAATGGTCTAAATATGCATATATTTTAGTCTTAGTACTGACCTTCAAACCTTCTGATTCCCACCATGGCAGATTTTTGCCTGTTTAGAATTTGTGGCTCATAAACATATCCAGCTCTGTGCCTTCTCTGATTGGAGTCAGATATTGTTCTCAGCTGAAAACACTTCTCTCTATTCACCTTTCATCCTCTATGGATTGATTCAATGATCCTCCTCTTCCTCTTCCTCTTCCTCCTCCTCCTCCTCTTCCTCCTCCTCCTCCTCCTCCTCTTCTTCTTCTTCTTCTTCTTCTTCTTGTGTGTTATGTGCATGCCAGTCTGTTTGTATGCATGTTTGTGCAGCTTTGTGTGTGTGTGTGTGTGTGTGTGTGTGTGTGTGTGTGCCTGTATGTACACATATACCCATGTATGTGTGATGCAAAAGACAAAGTTGACATCAGGAATCTCCCTTGGTGGTTCTTCTACCTTATCCTTTGAGGCAACATCTCAATAAAATACAGAGCTCACCAACATGGCTAATCTCACTAGCCAAATTGCTCTGGAAAATCAGATGTGCCACCGTGCTATGCAGTACTTTTGTGTGTTCTGGGACCCAAACTCTTTATTTATCTATCTATCTATCTATCTATCTATCTATCTATCTATCTATCTATCTATCTACTTATTTATTTGCTGCAGTCCTAGCAATTGAATAAGGAACTTGAACCTACGAGGCAAGTATTCTATAATCCAGCTACAGTCCAATCTACTGTTCAGCAGTTCTTCTTATCTCCAAGTATCTAGAAGCTACCAGAAAGACAACTTCATATTCTTGCATGGAAAATGGATTTGTAATAACCAGTAGACTTTGACTTACAGCCTAAGTTCTACTTCTTAATTACATGCCAGTATCTTTTAGAGGCAAGATGCCAGTGAGGATTGGCTATTAATAATGATTGAAACAATATGCTGTGACGTCCCCACTTCTGTGAAGGTGTAATGAAGCTTGTGTCTGCCAGGTGGCAGTTACAACACAGGGCACCTTGAGTTGCTTGTGCTGGATTTCCATCTATCCTAGTTTTGTTTCTGCGGTTGTGAGTAACCGCCTCAGCCAGCATCAACCTAGGGTGGAAAGGGTCTCCTGTACCTCACAATTCCAGGTTTTAGCCTATGACTACAAGAAGTCAAGGTGGCAGGAATTGAAACAGTTATCCTCATCTCTTCAGGAGTCAAGAACAAAGAGATGAACGCGCACATGCTTATGTGCTCTCAGCCCCCTCTCTCTACTTATACAGTCTGAGACCCAAACCTAGGGAATGGTGCTGCCCACAATGGGTTAGTCTCCCACCTCAACTATTGTAATCAAGAAAATCCCCAAAGACATTCCATAGGCAATCTGATACAAGCAACCCTTCATGGAAGCTTTCTTCTTAGGAGGTTCTAGACTGTATCAAGCTGACAATTAAAGCTAGACATCACACCTTCTAAGAATTCTCACTGACGTCTCCATCTACACACTCAGAATAGCAGACATCTAGGCTTGAAAAGTGGAAAATTAATTCCAACACATCCTTGAATAATACTCAATTGATGTTCCCAGTGCCTATATTATTTTAAGATACTTCAAAGCTAAGTCTGAGGTAGACTATTGCTGAAGATGAAAAGTTGCCTCTTTCTGTTCCCCACACAGATGAGAGAAAACCTGCTAAGTGTTGAACACTAAAGAAAGAAGTTCACCCATTGTCTTAGTTGGGTTTCTGTTGCTGCAAAGAGACACCATGATCAGAAAGCAGACTGGAAAGGTTTATTGGTCTTACACTTCCACATAGTAGTTCATCACTGAAGGAAGCTAGGACAGGAATTCAAACAAGGTAGGAACCTGGGGACTTAGCTCATGCTGAGGCCATGGAGGAGTAGTGATTACTGGCCTGCTCCCCATGGCTTGCACAACCTGCTTTCTTATGGAACCCAGAACCCACCCACAAAGGGCTGGACCTTCCTCCATCAATCACTAATTAGGAAAATGCCTTACAGCTAGATTTTATGGAGGCAATTTCTCAACTGAAGTCCCTCCTCTTAGATAAGTCTAGCTTGTGTCAAGTTGACGTAAGGTCATCCAGCACACCTACTCTGGGGGACACTCCACACTGATGAGAGCAGCAAACCAAGACATGACTTGCAAAACTTGGGGTGCTTTAGCCAATTTTAGTACTAAAACCTCCATTTGTTGTTCTATTAGAAACATAAAACATGTCAGTGAATTGGAATATCAATTATAAAGTGAAGATTCTAGAGTCTGAGGAAAAAAACTACTTCTTTAGTCACAGAGCCTTATTTAATTGCATACATAGCTATCTCCATGGAAGGTAATATCAAAGTTTAAGCCTATTTGAATTTATTTTTCACAAGGTACTTAAAAATAAAACTATCTCTTTATCTATTATTGTACATGTGGGGAATCAAAGCCAGGGCCTTAACCATGCTAGACAATACTCTAGCCCACCAAGTTGCAGTCTCAGTCTAATAAATGAATGTTAAAACAAATTGCTCACAGGATTCCCTAAACAAAAAATAAAATGAAAAGAGAAAGTGTGTCTAAGTTGCTGGTTTTAACTGTCATTTTCTAAGATAATGATTTTCTAGGGAAAAAAATAAATAAAAATGCTTCAAATTCCATAGCCCTGTCATAAAAATGTAACCAAATTGAACAAGTAGAATGGTGAGGAAAATATGGACAGTGAAGGCTATGTTCTCCAGGTTCATTTTACATTATATTGTCACATAATGATTTGTCTACATTCTGTTCATGTCCTCAAATTCTGAGTGAGGGTAAATTTAGAAGTAATAAATTAATTGATGTGTTGGAGGATATCCGAAAATGGCATAGCAGTTGAGTTTGGCATGGTTATTTCTTGTTGTGTTTATCCACTTTTATAGTAAGTACCAGCAACACAAAACAAAGCTGTGAAACACACACAGTTTGGTCAGAAGAAGCAATGAAGGCATTAGTGCCATTAGAAAGAAACTTCTGGGCTGGAGAGAAGGTTCATTGTTTAGGAGCACTGGCTGTTCTTGGAGAGGACAGGAATTTGGTTCCTAGTGTTCAAATGACAGCTCAAAACCACCTGGAATGCCAGCTCCAGGAACTGGTTCCTTTTCTAGTTATAATTCTGACCTCAGCAGGGCCCGTCATCGTGTTCTATCATAGAGATAAGGTTTATTGGAGCTATCTCTATTACTCTCATGTTGCGTGCACATAGGACACACAGCATCATGTAGCTTCAAAATCTAAGCTGTTTACTCTTTGGTCCTTTACAGAAAATTTCCCAACCCTGTGTATAGAAGAGTAACCATTAGATAGTAAACGTTCAGTACAGAGGCATTCGCCCACTAAAAATATCTCCAGCACAAAGTAGGTGCTGGAGTCCCATTTGACCTTAGCTTTGTTCAACTTAAAGAGAATGTGGCCACATGAGAACACCAAAGCCCTGATATGTCATAGAGTAAAACGCTCATCCACACAGGCAGCAAATGATGTGGTGAGGCCACAAGAAAGAATCATTCTTTCCTCACCTTCATTCTTTGTAAATGGATTTCCTTGCCTGGTCCTCTGGTTACCTTCTTGGGTTCTGTACTTGTTTGCAAAACTCAGTTCACAACACTCTTCTTCCCCTCATTGGGAAATTGGGCTTTGTTGCACAGTATGAGGTGAATTTCCCTAGGATAAAGAGGCTTCCTACACACACACACACACACACACACACACACACACACAAGATTTGGGGTCTAGATGATGGTTGCCTAGCAACCTGAAAAGGATTGTGTTGGGAGCTGAGCTCACCAGCATTGCCCTGACATTGATTTTCAAATTGTCCATTAGTTTATTCATAAGGGAACATGGCTGTTTTGCCGAGGGCAGAATCGGGAAGCTGGAGGACTTCATTAACAGAATGCTGACCCCTTCCTTCATCTACCTTTATGTGTAGTACTTGCCCTCTTTTAACATGCTGACCCCTAGGAGACCAGGGAGGCCTGCAGATGCTTCTCAGGAAAGCTTTGAAAAGCAAAAAGACAAAGCTCTGCGATGAGGTGCCCAAGGAAATAAACAGTAGTCAGACTGCAAACCCAAACTCAGAATAACAAGTGTGTGACTCTGAATTAAATGAGATAGATATAATAACTTCAGACCTTTGCTGAGATCAAACACTCAAAATATTTCAACAACAGTAATGTGATTTAAAAAAAAAAATCAATTTCCTTAGAGGTGGAGAGCTGACTTAGCAGTTAAGAGTCCTGGCTGCTCCTGACAGCACCCCCTATTCTACTCCAAGTAGAAGAAAAGCATCGAAGAATCTCCAATGTGAGATGGTTGAATTAGTGGCAAGCCTATCTCTTGACATGTAAAAACTCCTTGCTTCAACTGCAGACAGACTGCTGTCCAAAAAGGACAAAACTTGGTAGCAGGGAAGTCAACAGCCTAGCTCTGCCAAGACAGGGTAGGTTAGTCCTTCACAATCCCTGCTCTACAATAAATGTCTGTCAGAGAAACAGGACCAAAAGGCTGAAGACTGATGCTGGAATGTATGGAGAGAAAATGGGAACTGTCCAGGTAGTCACTGGTTTGTCATTTCTTAGTATTGGAAGCTGCAGGCCCTGCACTTCCTATAAAATAAGATATATTTATCCTTCTCAGCTCTCTGAGGTGGTTGAAGAATAGACAGCTTGAGTCTCATAGCTAAATTTTGAGTTATTTAGGAATCAAGAGGGCGTTCTAGATCTAAGAAGATGGTTATAATAGTGATGCAAGTTAGTATGAAAACTAAGTCAGTTATAGAACTTTAAACTCATGGAGATGGTTAGAAGGTAGAAGGTTAAAGTCAGGGGCCAAATATGTATGAACTGGACATTGGGAAGGTATACTGGGCCATTTAACTCTCATAAATATGACATATTTAATTCTGCTGTTTTGTATAGAATTTACTGTTATAAGAGAAAGAACCATTTGTTGGAATGAAAAGAGAAGCTGTTGGGGGGGGAAGAGGGTGGAAGGGTGGGACAAGAAGGGGGAATAGGGAAGGGTTTGCGACTGAGATGTAACTTGAAAAAAAATAAAGTACTTATAAAAAAAAAAAAGAGTCCTGGCTGCCTTTACAGAAGCCCAGTTCAGTTCCCAGCACCTACATGATGGTTCACAACTTTCTGTAATGCCAGTCCCAGCGAATCCCTCTTGTGGTTTCACAGGTCACCAGACACATATGTGCAGATAAACACATACATAAATAAATAAAACATATATGATACTCAATTTCTAACTGTAATGGTCATACATTTTACAAATACAACTGTGGCTGGAGCCAAGATTCCTAACTGAAGTCAAAGCTATATTTCAGTATGTGGTTAATTGAAAGAGATACATGAAACTTCCCTACATCCTCTCACAAATCCTCCCCTCTTACCATTGTGGAGGGTTAAGCTAGCCTGTGCCTCCTCCCAAAAGGGTCAACTCACCTTTTATGAGGAGAACTGTATGGCAAATTTAACTTTATACTGCTAATCCCAATGATGGGAGGAGAAAGACCACTGACCCAAATCATTATAGCCAAATTAATTAAAGCTAGCTTTTAAAAGGCATGTGCAAGGGCTGCCTCCCCCTAAAGCAGAGTTCAAGAGATCAGCCTTGCACGTGAGGAAGACAAGGTTTTTTATAGCTGAGTGGTAAAGGGTTTCCAAAGGGGGATTGGCTAGCAAATAGGTGGGGTTAGAGAAACAGAACATAAGTGTAACAAGTTAGTCAGAACAACTTCCTGAAACAAAGACATGATTACAAGGAGGTTGTAGCAACAGGCAGTCATAACAAGCCAGTACAGCACTATTTCTAGTTAAGGTTACAGGTGGGGGATAATCCAATCCTTGAGAAACAAAGGTTTAATCATAAACAGGAATGAACCTAATATGTCTTTACTACAAGATGGCTTTTTAAGCCTGAGATGGAGGCAGGCTGGTTCTTCACATACAACTTAACATCGCCAAAAGGGAGGATTTTTACACCGTACTTTTCAATGACAAAGGAGACTTTATTTTCTTTTTAAAGAAATTTTGATCAGTAGTCCCTGATACCACATACAGAAGTTAGCCTTGAAATCTTAGCACAGGGGCACAGTTCAGTTCCACACATAGTTAGCCTGAGTACCTGTCAATAAATTTAACCATGGCCAATGCATTGTCAGAGGGCTCAGGAGACAGGTCTAGAATTGATTGACATTATTCTGTTTGGCAGTGATGGGCTATGGTTAGCCACATGCAAACTAATTCATAGAGCATTATGGGAATCTGTCTTTCTCATTGGCTGGCCCTCCTCTGTTAATGTGCCATTATAACTAGGAAGCTGTGCTAATGGACAATTGTACTACTATTGTGGATAAAACAGTAATGGCATTCTATGGCTGCTATGCATTTTTCTTTGTTCTCTGACTTAGTTTGCATGAGAAAATTAAAGGAACAAATCGCCACTTAGTGCTTTTTCACCTCTGCAGTGAAACGTCAGCAGGAAAGCCTAAGCTCAGGATTATTAATGAAAAGATGATAACAGGTTGTGAAACTATGCAAATCTCAGCACTCTTGAAAAAAATAAGGCAAAGTTGCAGCTTTTGTAACATAGATATGACTGGTAGCACTCAGATGTTGGATTGGGGAAAATGATTAAAATGTAAAGAGATAAACATTTGTTATTCCTTCTCTAGAGTGAACTATTTCTGGGAGTCAGGATTGCTAACAAATTCCCGGGTTATGTATTTGACTTCCCAACGGCTATTTTTATTACTGTTTGCCTGCTGATAGATGCCCAGTACTTACTTCACCTCTCATGAAGTGGTGTGTTAAACTTGTAAGCTTTTACCAGCACTTGGGCTTCAAGGGAAGCCAAAGCAGTACTATGACATTGGGCCTTAAGGAGAAAACCAGCAAAATGTATTCCAAATGAAAGAGTTTTATAGAATCCATCCATCCATCAGTCTATGTCTCTCTCTCTCTCTCTCTCTCTCTCTCTCTCTCTCTCTATCTATCTCTCTCACACACACACACATATACACACAACACAACTTAGACTTTTTAAAAATTCACATCTTATATTTCCTTATCCATTATAAAGTATAATTTTATAAAGAGCTAATGAGACACAAAAATGGAGGGCCGGAGATGTAGACCACTTGTTCTTGGTTCCTCAGCACCCTTGGAAGCATGCAGAGAATTAGAGAGCAGTGATGATTTTATGAGTATGGTGGTCTCTGGGAATAACCACGTGCCAGGCAAGCAGAAATGACCTGACCTTGGAGTTTCAAGTGTAGAGAAGTGGACAAGGATGTGTGTCTGTTGAAAGCTGGGTGATGAGTACTATGACAGAAAAATAAAAGTGCAGGTATAAGGCCAGGAGGAAGCTAGCCAGGCTTTCTGGGTGAGCAGGACCAAGTTGTTCTAACAACTGTAGGAAACAATCCTGGAGAAAGGTACAAGTGCCTTCTACTTAAAAAGAAAAACCAAATGGTGGGCATGAGACACATCTAAAATGATTATTTAACTAATTTTGATGTATTCAATTTAACTAATATTTAATATATTATTTAAAAATACTTTTAAAAGTATGCAGATGATAGAGGAAAACCAGGCACGTCAATATATTTGTCTATTCATCCATCCATCATCTATATATCACCTACCTATTTATCTATTCATCCATCCATCATATTTCTACTAAAATACCTATCATTTACCTATGTGCCTATCTATCATCTATCTAATCATCCATCTTTCTCTATCCACCTGTCATCTATCATTTATATCTATCTTTATTATTTATCTCTATCTACCTATTACCTCTCTGTCCATCCATCTTTCTTCTATCATCTATCTGTATCTGTCTGTCTATAATTTTCTGTCAGCTATGGTTTGGATCTTGAGTGTCTCCCTCGTGGCTGTGTATTAGACATTTGGTTTCCAGTGTGGCACTACTGTCAGGAGTGGAACCATTAGAGGTGAAGCGTAGTGGGAGGTAATGTAGGTGACTGGGTGATGGGACTCTGGGATCTTTCCTTCTGTTTGTCTTCCCAGATCTCATATGAGGGATTTTGGTGTACAACACTGTTCCTTCATGGTGGGACTTCACAGTCCCAGAGCAGTGGGTCTTCAATCCAAACCACTAAAACATGGGACCAAACAACCCCATTTCTCTGGAAAAATTCATTATCTCAGAATTTTGTTGTAGTAATGGAAAGCTGATTCTCTCTATCAGGCTATCTTCATGTCTAAGAATTTAACAATAGGCATTTTACTAGAGGGTGCTTAAAGATGCTCAAAGATTACTGACCTGATGGTAGATCTAGAAGAAATTACTAAGTTGTTACTTAGAGAGTTATAATAAAATAATAGTACAAATATGAGCACAGAGGAAATTAATTAAGAATATCTAAACCTTAACCCATCAAGGTTTTATTTTTTTTAATACTTTATTTTTTTCTTCAAGTTACATCTCAGTCACAAACCCTTCCCTATTTCCCCTTCCTATCCCACCCTTCCACCCTCTTCCCCCCAGCAGCTTCCCCTCTCAGTCCAACAGATGGTTCCTTCTCCTATAACAGTAAATACTATACAAAACAACAGATATAAATATGCCACATTTATGAGAGTTAAATGGCCCAGTATACCTTCCCAATGTCCAGTCCATACATATTTGGCCCCTGACTTTAACATTCTACTATCTAACCATCTCCATGAGTTTAAAGGTCTATATCTGACTCAACATTCACACCAACTTGCAACACAATTTTAAGAGTAACTTCTTAGATCTATAACAGCCTCTTGATTCCTAAACAACTCAAAATTTAACCATGAGACTCTAGTTGTCTATTCTTCAACCACCTCAGAGACCTGAGAGGGATAAATATATCTGCTTATATAGGAAGTGCAGGGCCTGCAGCCTCCAAAACCAAGAAATGACATACCAGTGACTGCCTGGACAGTTCCCATTTTCTTTCCATACATTCCTGCATCAGGTTTTATAAAGAGACAGCAAATAGCATGGGAGACATGGAAAGGGGGTTCCCTGAAGTTTGCAAGAAACCCATCTTTAAATATGAATACCCTACAGGTGAGAAAATAGGAAGGTATCCACACCCAGACACATGATAAAACACTGGTTAGAAGATTACCTTTCCAAGAGAAAGCGGCATTCTTTGTGAAGGAATGACACTTAGTCTGAGCCTTCTTCAACAGCAAAGAGAAAGAGAAAATTCCCCCACAGGTAATTATCAATCAAGTAAATTCTCTACAATAAAAACAAAACAAAGACATTTAGAAAAGAGAAATGCAGAAGGGGTTTCACAGGAACAGAAGAACTATATGTTTTACGGGGCTGACACAGGAGGAGCTGACACCTGCCCAGGAGGGTGAGTAGGGGTCCTGCCGTGAGGTGCCACTGGGGTAACCAGAGTTTGGAAGGGTGCTTTTTCTTTTCAAGTTTCTTTTTTTATTCTTGCAAGTTATAGGGAAAAAATGCAGTTTATGGGAGGAGTGAACAAACTCACACAATTTCAGTTCAGAAACCACACACATGCATGTACTCACTAGTGTGTACACACGGAAAGTAAAATCACCGAGACACACTTATCTTTATTACACACTGTATTTCATTTAAAAAATATTGATCAGAACACAGGAAAACTGATTTCATAGTTGTTCTAGTTTGCTTTCTGTTGCTGTGATAGGCACTATGATCAAATTGTGTCCTGGATCAGGGCTGTCAGCTGCAAATGGTGAAAAGGAGTTTGCCAACAAGGGTGACTTGCAGTCCGAAGTGGCCATCAGTGTGCACGGTGCTTCCAGAAAATACATTCAAATGCCAAGACGAGCTCAAGATAGAAGAGTAATGGTGAGCAACAGAGATGGCACATGAATAAATAGATGAATAAATAAATAACAGTAACAAGGGTCTAGAGGGATGGCTCAGGTGTTAAGACCACATACTGCTCTTGCAAAGGATTCAAGTTCAGTTCCACCTGTACCTTCAGCTCCAGGGGATCCAACTTTCTTTTCTGACCTCACAGGCACCAATACACATATGTACATACATGCATGCAAACACTCACACATATGCATAAAATACAAATAAGTAAATCTTTAATAAAAATAACAACAGGTGTTCTGCAAAACCCCCTCACCTTTGAAGTCAGAGACCCCAGTGTAGGAGTCAGGAAGGAGTGAACAGATCTAATGCATTCTACCTGCTAATTATGTAAACGTGCTGTAGCCCTCTAAAGCAGTGGTTCTCAGCCTTCCTAATGCTGAAAGCCTTTAATACAGTTCCTTATGATGTGGTGACCCCCCACAACCATAAAATTATTTTGTTGCTATTTCATAACTGTAATTTTTTTTCTGTTATGAATTGTAATTTAAGTATCTGATATGCAGGATATCTGATCTGCTACTTGAAAGGGGTCATGACCCACAGGTTGAGAAGCACTGCTCTAAGTATTTTGAAGGGAATGAGCTTGTTGATCCTTAGGGATTCGTGAAGATGGAGAAAGAATACCATCTGACTTGGTAAAGAAGGAAAATGAAATGAAGAATACAAGTAACAAAAACAGGCATGGCAGGAGCAGGATGGAGATGTACAGGTGAAGCAAGATAAGGAAAACAGAAGAGACGTGAGAGAAATGAACGCCAGCATATCCATCACCACGGGATGAGGGGGATCCTCCAGGCAGAAGCATCAGACACAGGAACACAGGAAGCTGGAAAGCCCCCGAGATGGAGAGACGCATGCATGATGAGCAAAAAGATGTGCTGGTTGATTCTACTTCAATAAAACTGGAAAAATTACCTAAAACATTTAGAATAGATGTCAGATAAATACTAATTTATTTCTATTTAGAAATATAGATGTGTGTATATATGTTACTATATATGTACTGGTGGAGAGGCTGTGTAGAACATTTGAAATTTTAAAAGGAGAGGATGGGTTTTTTTAATTAATAAGGAAATTAACTACATGCTAATTGTTCATTTCAGCAAGAAGATACAGCAATTCTAAATGCAGCTACCTAGTTCTTGAGCTTTAAATGAAGAGCACATGAACATGCATATCTTCCAGAATGAGTACAAATTTGACTGAGAAGTGAAGGGCAGAAAGATTATAATAACTTGAGAAACAGGAAGAATCTGGTCTTTCCCATTGGAACTGGATCAACACAGAATAGCAGTGTGGGCAGGAAGCTGGAAGTGTCCCTAGGTTTCCAAATGACCTAACCTGAACCTCTGAACTGACCTAGTATCTGGACTTCTGAAGCACAGCACTCTCCCAAATTTAATTTCAGCTCCTCCTGGGAGTGGCTCTGCCTCAGGAAATCCTTGGATGTCGCCAGTCAGTATGATGAATGAAGTTGCTGTGGCCGCTTGCGAAATGTGGCATCTCCCCATCAACAGAGAAAGAAGGAACAAGAGAAAGCTCAGCTTGTCCCAGGCCACTGCCACCTATAGTGGTCTCTCTCCATGGAATCTGTCTTAAAGTCACGGAGTGTTCTGCCAATCTTTAATGTCTCCACATTCTTTTAAAGCCAATTCTCTGTTTATTTGAGAATTTCATATATATATATGCAATGTTTCTTGACCACGGCCTTCCTCCCCACTCACTGATTCCAACTCCCCTTAGGCCCTTTCAAACACATCTCATTGCCAATTTCATGCCTTCTTTTAAACCTTAATTATCTTCATTATTACTAATATTATTTTTAAGCTACCAAACTAAGTGCTGACTGCATGTATTAAGTGTGAGAGGGAAAGAAAATAAGTAAACTATCATTGCCCAGGCCCCACCAATGTCCATGACACTCCGTCCCCAACAGCCATTAACAAAACAATATCCAAGTAAGGACTGGGGCCTCGTGGGCACCTTTCCTGACAATGTTGGAGTTTTTAACTGGCTTGCTTCTGCAGGTCCAATGCAGATTACCACAGTTCCTGTGAGTTCACATGTGCAACGGGCCTGTCATGTCTAGAGGACAGTATTTCTCACCATCATCTGGCTCTGAGTCTTTTGCCCGCCCCCTTCCTAGATGTTCTCTGAGCTTTGACATGGGAGGCAGATTGATATAAGTGCCCTATCTATGGCTGAGTACTCCAGCCACCTATTCTCAGTATCACAAACAGTCCCTTCATTACCCACTTTCTATTCTCTTGTACCAGGTTCCTGAAGGCACACATTAGCTCCATACCATATCTGGCCATATCTGACCATCCATCCTATATTTCCTGCTGACCATTAGCTGTCAACTTAATCAGAAAGGCCTAATGCCACAAATATTTCCCCTAGTTCTTTGGTGTTTTCAAATATGCAATTTTGAAAGCCAGGGTCAAATCCCACTTTCTTCATGAAGCCCATGCGTTAAGGTCGCTCCCTCCATGGGGTCTGTCAGCTCTAGCAGGCACACAGCTTGCTGTGATCTCCTTTCCTACCTTCCTAAGCTTTGTCTCAGGTCATTGCTTCATTCATACTGTCACATGGTTGACTTATTCACTATTGGATTGATGGAGACACCAAAATGATTTAGAGCCTATCTCTCAGAATCTTGCAGCTTGGAAATCCAATGCTCTTATGATAAAGGTCCTGAATTCCAAAAAGGCGAGTCTTGAAATTGATTAGGAAATAATTTAATTCTACAGCTATTTCTTAAACTTCATTAGACTCCACAAGTTCTCTGTGAAAACAGATAGTCTATTTGCGCATTTCTAACAGGTAAAAACTTTTACTAACTTCATAAGAAAAGATTTGTTTCCACTCCATCCAGTTCTTATTTAGTTTTGTAAATCATCGTTGCAATCAACTTTGAAGTCTCTTCTGTCAAACAGTCTGGGCCAGTCTGGTGAGCACTGATCCAGAAGGCACCAGGAAGTGGTTCCTCTTAATAGAGAAAGTGATCCTTGTCATTGGTATGCAAGAACCAACTTTGGGGTGGCTCATGACAAATGTGGATATTTTGCTGCAGAATATAAAAGGATGATGCAGAACAGAATATGATATGTCAATTATAAAAGGTGGGAAGGGGAAACAGTAAGAAAAATGTCACTTAGCTGTAGCTTAATAGGGCTTCATGGGTATCGCTGCAGAGAAATGTAAACGAGCCATCACGAACTGTTGATATGTGAGACAATAACATCAACTGCCGGGAAATCTTGTTTACAATGAAGACTCCTGGAGGGAACAAATCCAGAGATCACTCAGCCTCTTGAGCACAAGTCACATGGAAAGTGCCAGGTGAGGAAATACACTAAAGTCATTCCAATATCCACTGCCCCCACAGAGCAATGTCCTCACAAATCCCTTGTTTCCACACATGTCCACACCCTGGTTGCAGGTGCAGGACCCAACTAGATTCTCACGATATCTCTTTGGTTATCATGAATACATTTTCTCACTCTCTGTCTCTTGGACTAACTATGTGTTGGTATTGAGAGCCCCTGTGCATGGGAGTCCTTATACCATTCATCTTTGGAAGATGTTTCAATCTTCTCCCTTCACAAACCTAAGATAGTAAAACTGTCTAACAAACACAATGAGGGCAGCTTTGACCTTTTTCATTTCTCTCTTTCTCTGTGTCTCTGTCTGTGTATGTGTGTGTGTGTGGGGGGGGGGACACTCTAACATACTCATGTAGAGGCCAAATGTCAGCATCCTCCACCACTATCTACATTATTGTTTGAGGCAAGGTCTCTCCCTGAAGCTAGAGCTCATCAATTCAGGGAGGATGGGTGGCCAATGAACTCTGGGGCTCCACCTGTCCCCACCTACCTCCAACTCTTCAACAGGCCACTCACCACTGTACCTGGTTTTTATGTAAGTGCTACAGACCCAAGTTCAGGTCCTCATGCTTATGCAGAAGGCATTTTCACCTGCAGGGGCATCTCCTCAGCTTCTTTGAATGACAATTCTAAATCAGTAGAGTTTTTACTGAAGGGTGTGCATGAGGTGGCCTTCCTTTGAAAATGTACTGGAGATGCTTTCTGTGTCTGGTTGGTTAAGCTTCGTATGCCTGGACAGAGGGGAATGCTATCAGAGAAATTGGGAAAAGTTTCAATATGTCCTCAGATACTAGAACCTGTGGAGGATGAGACAAATCTATTCCTAGGGAAATTCTTAACATGGATGTTAATCTCAGAGCCAGATGAGGTACTACACAGGAAAAGAGGTGGCACTTCTGAGATGGACTCTTCTCTCTCTTTCTTTCTTTCTTTCTTTCTTTCTCTCTTTCTTTCTTTCTTTCTTTCTCTCTCTCATTTTACTTCTACACACCATCTTACACTCTGTAATCTCTCCACTTGTCTGTAGGTATCTCCTTCCTGGCACGCAGTAGTTGTTCTCGGTTTGAATTCATGAGCCTTGTCTTCTATTCTGAGATGGGCACCTCCAGGCACCAGTGTTCTTCTAGTATTCAACAGTAGCTGCTCATTGGCCTGGATTTCCTTGTCAATCACAAGTGTGTAAGGACCAACAATGATAATGATGACACCACTCATTTAACTCACAAGAAATAATCTTGATTCCTGTAGACCACACAGACAGTGAACAGATGTCTACCCACCCCAGATAGGGAACTGACAACAGACCAGTGTGAGGATACCATCAAAGTCCAACTTAGTGAACCAATGAATTTATTGGTGTTAGTGAGAGGAATATTGGGAATGGGTTACTTACACCCCTGCATGAGTGACAGCTCATAAAGCTAGGAACCTGGAGCACACTGTACAGCCTGCAGGCAGCTCAGCAGGAAAAGGAGTGTTCTTTCTAAGCAGCTTGGTTGGTCTCTGTGTCTTCTAGGTGACTCACCTGGTCTGAGAGTCTCTCAGCAGTCTTTAATGTTTATATATGCTTGGAGAGGGAAGGGCTGAGTGGATCTGGTCAGGCTCAGGGTCTTCCTGAAGCCTTTGAGTCATCTGTTTCCTGAGCTTAAGATCTTCCCAACAGGATGGAATGTTTTACCTCCCCTTAAAACATCTAGTGCCTTAATGAACTTCTCTCCAAAATGGAAAATTTTATCTCTGAGGAAATTGTTACGCAACTATTGTAGTGCTAATGAGGTTGTGTCGTGATGAAATCTACACCCAGACCTTGATCTCCTCCTGCAGACACCCAGGCAGAGAGTATTCCATGGAAATGCTGGCCTGTTACTACAGAGTTCAAGCAAGAAGAGTATAAGTGATTGCATATCTAGATTATTTTTTTTTGAGTTAAAAAAAAACCCATCATTTCCTTACACCAACTACCACTAGCATAACACAGGTCTGTAGTTGAAATGCTAATGAAACACTAGCCCTGAGTCAGGGGGAGCTGCAGGTGGGAGTTAAATGCTGCTATTACATGGATCTTTATGCCTGAGGTTTTGAAGGCCTATGTATTTAGAGGTAATCTAGAAATAATGCATCTAGCACCTAGCTACACTTTAAGTCCACTCTCATGATCACAGCAAAGCTCTTTAATGCTAATTACACATAATGTGTTTGTCAGCTTCCTTACTGGAGGATTTATAGTTTAGGATTATGTTGAGTTTTAGAATAATCAGTATAATAAATCAGGATTTACTAAACCATGGTTTGTCTCAGGTCATCCTATACCTGAATTCCTCTTCCTCCTTTCTCCCTTCTGCTTTGTTCTGTTTGCCAATTACATATTATTGAACCCAGCTGTGTCCTACCCCACCTTGTGTTCATAGGAACCCATGCCAGGAGATCATGAGTTCAGTAAGTAAGGATGGACCAGAAAGAATGGGAGAGAGTGGGGAGGAGCCGGCCCTGAACCTGACACCACAGCATGCAGCGACTGCAGAAGAGGTGTGTTTGTGAGGATGTCTCTCACCCTGAGAAAGGGCCCCTTCAGGTGAGCTACATGCTCTGGATCCCACCAGGTAGAGAGTAACAGAAGGGGCTGAGACTCCTGAGCTCAGGATCTCAAGAGGGAGCAGGGCATCAAAAGAATTAGAGAAATTTGATGATGGGAACTGAAACATCCCTGGCTTTAGCAGAGCAGCAAAGACGAAGACTGGGCATCGGTGGATGGGGTAATGTGCAGGCCTTGGTGCTGCTCACTGTCTGTGGGGTACAGGCTGTGGCAAGACACAGGCATGTTTAACTGTGAACAGGAAGTTCATGCCACCTTTAAGGTTTTCTTGTTACTATCTCAACGGGCATTTCAAATTTTGTTATTATATTTACTTGCTTCTGGGATGGTTGCCTGTATGTGTTCATGTGTGTGTATGTGTGTATGGCCATTAATGCATTTGTATCGTCACACATTCATGCCATTGCAAATGCAACTTGAGGGACATGATTTTCTTCTTCTGCTGTGGGTCCTGAGGCTTGAACTCGGGTCACTAGGCTTGACTTCAAGAGTCTTTACTAATTGATAGCCAGGTCAGTTTTATTTTTACTTTACCACCCCTGCCTCAGACTTGTTTAAGAAAATCTCAGGAAGTTGTCAACTATGCCAATGAGTTGCAGGCTTTTTCCAACTTTCTCTTCTATTAGATTTAGTGTGTCTTTATGTTAAGGTCTTTGATTCACTTGGATTTAAGTTTTGTACAAGGTAATAAGTATGGGTCTAATTTCATTCATTTACATGTCGACATCCAGTTGGACCAGCACCATTTGTTGAAAATGCTGTCCTTTTTCCATTGTATGGTTTTGGCTTTTTTTTTTTGTCAAAAATTAAGTGACCATAGGTGTGTGGATTCATTTCTGGGTCTTCAATTCAATTCCATTGATCCACTGGTCTGTTTCTATGTTTCTATACCAGTACCATGCTGGGTTTGTTTTTGTTTTTGTTTTTGTTTTACTATTTCTCTGTAGTATAGGTTGAAACTGGGATGGCACTACCTCCAGATGTTTTTTGTTTGTTTTTTTTTTATTGTACAGAACACCAATAATTAAGGCTCTAACAACAACAATCAATAAATGGGACCC
>CAJQZJ010016216.1:0-16057 GCA_907164525.1 Lophiomys imhausi | reverse complement strand
AGCCATGATTATACAAGCCCTTGTCGCCATTGAGGCGGGCCAGTCCCCTCAGGCATGGCTTGCTGCCGTGAAGTAAATCTTCACTAAGCATAGTCCCTGTCCACTGAGGAATTCGTTCCACGGATATTAGGGTCTGTTAAGTCAGTGACGGAGTTGACGGGTAAGTCTCGGCCACCTAAGACAGGGCAGTCCCGAGTGGGGAGGCTGACCCAGAGACGGGTAAGGGTTTGAGCACCGCCCTCCTACAGGCTCAGGCCCACCGTGAGATCCCCAAATAGGGGGATTACGAAACCTTTCCAGGGACTTCTACCAACTTTAGAAATAATAAAAAAAAAGGAGGAACTGTAGAGAGCTACGACGTGCCGTGCCTTAAAGATGGCGCTGGTCTCCGCCTTCCACCAGCCCGACGGTGAGCGCTCTTGGTGGTAAACAAGTCCATATTTGGCTAAGATCGCTGATCTGGCTTGCTTCCGCATATGTGGGCCTCTAAGATAGCACTACGTGGCTTTACTTGATTGGCTGTTCATTTAGTATTTAGCCTGTGGGTTGGGTCTGCCCCATTATTCAGAAGACTGTTTTCAAGGGACCTGAATAAACTGCAGGAGAAGAGCTTTTGCGAGTTGCGTCATTCCTTGCTGGACATGGGGGGACGCGACAATCTGGGAACATGTTGATGTCTGAAGACTGTGAAGAACTGACCTGCCCTTCACCTAGGCATCATGGGAGAACTGGCCCTAGAGACATGAGAGCAGGAGAACTAACACTGCCCCTAGCCAGCTGCAGTACTAGCAAGAGCAGACCATACACATTTCATTATACCTACATCCTTCTATTTCTCTTTTCTCTTCCATTTATCCACCAATTACTTGTCCTTCTTAGTGGTGCCCATGGTCTTTGAGTGTCTGGGCTTGTCTCAAGAGTGGTCTCAGTAATGCTATGCCCCACTTGTGCATTTCACATCATGGCACCTGGCAGGTGTCATCTTCAGTGTGGTCTGACTTCCAGGACTTTATGGCAGCAGACTGGTGTTCATCTCAGGCTAGCTCCCTGTCTGGGCCCCATGGTACCAGTCTGGTGGTTGTCTTGGTCTTGCTTCTTACCCTGCTTTCCCAAGTGGTCATTTGTCTGTGGTCTGTGGTACCATGCAGGGTTCTCCTAGTCTCTGGCTTGCTTCCTGTCTTGGGAGTCCATGTGGTGCCTGCCTAGTGCTGAACTGGAAGTTGTCACAGGCCAGCTCCCTATCCAAGCTCTCTATCATCTAATGGGTGGTGGTCTCCAGCTTGCTTTTAACAGGGAATGTTAGGCTACTATTCATTCAAATGCTCATAGGTCAGAGCACTGAATGTAGACATAGTCTATCTCCTCTCTGCCACCTACTGATAAATGTGTGACACAACAGCCACATCTTCAATGCCTCTGGGAGTAGTATAATATTTTTTATATATTGTAAAATTCTTTTATTTCCTTTGGTGAGCATAAAGAGAGATTCCTCTGGGTAAACCTAGGGTTCCTTTCTCCATCACAGGAAGTCCCACCTTCCTATACTCTTTCGGCCCAACTAATTGGCCATCAGTGACTTTTATTAACCAATCATAGAATGCTTCAGAAAGGGTGGTAACCAGATGTCAGCATTGAAATCAGCTTCTCAAAACCAATATATTAGACCTTCCTCCAAAACCTCCCAATTTTAGTCTAACAAAAGGCTCCTTTTTGCATAACAATACATACAATAAAATAACAATAAATAAGTACAGTAACAAAAATACAATACCATACAATAGAAACACTACAATACAATAAAAATAATTAGGAAACAATTATGAAAACTATAAGGTATGACATACATTCTCATTGTCCAGTCCATATGTATTTGACTGATCAACTAGAAAATATATTCTATTATATATCTTATCCTGATGAGTTTAAGGTTCTATACCTAACTCAACTTCCATGCTAATCTTAACCCTAATTAATCTTAACTCTTAATTCCTAGACAACTTAAAATTTACTGTAAGGCTAGAACTATGTAGTCTTCAATCACATCAGAAACCTGAGAAAGATAAATGTATCTGAATAAATAAGAAACACAGAGCAAGCAACTTCCAAAACTATGAAATGACAGACAACTGGCTGCCTAGACAGCCCCCAGTTTCTATGACATTGGAGCATCATCTTCAGCCTTCTGGCCAAGCATATCTCACAGACTTAGTTGTGGAGAAGGAAAGAAGATTTGCCCATTCTGTCTTTGCAGAATCAGGCCATCGATTTACCTGCATTGAAGCTTTGGTCCATCTTTTGACCATGTATAGTCTGTTGAGAGCAGGGCATTTCTGGCCAGTAGAAATTATCTCCTGATGGAGATTTTTTGATGCTCATTGTCTCCTTCCAACTCCAATGGAAACTGTCAGGGGTTGACAGTCTCATGTCAAGGAAATTTTAGAATAATAAAAATATCTTCAAATGGGGCTGGAGAGATAGCTCAGTGGTTAAGAGAACTGACTGCTCTTCCAAAGGACCTGGGTTCAAATCCAAGCATCCACATGGCAGTTAACAGCTGTCTGTAATTGCTGAGTGTGGTGGCACACACCTTTAATCCCAGCACTCAGGAGGCACAGACAGATGGATCTCTGTGATTTCAAGGCCAACCTGGTCTACAAAGTGAGTCCAGGACAGTCAAGTATACACAGAGAAACACTATCTCAAAAAACCTTTTAAAAATAAAAATAAACAACAACAACAACTTCAAATGCCATATTCTACAGATCTCTTGAGTTTTTTGAAGAACATCCATCCATCTCCATATTTTTGAATAAGCAAATGTTGCTTGTCTCTAACGACTTAATATCTGATTAATTTAGAAAACATCTAAGATTAACTAAACTAATATCTAATAAATCACAAGTTTGAATGACTATCAACTTGCATTTTTTTTAAATAAGTACTTTATTTTTTTTTCAAGTTACATCTCAGTCCCACCCTTCCACCCTCTTCCCCCCCCCCAAACAGCTTCTCTTTTCATTCCAACAAATGGTTGTTTCTCTTATAACAGTAAATCTATACAAAACAGCAGAATTAAATATGCCACATTTATGAGAGTTAAATGGCCCGGTGTACCTTCCCAATGTCCAGTTAATACATATTTGGCCCCTGACTTTAACCTTCTACCTTCTAACCACCTCCATGAGTTTAAAGTTCTATAACTAACTTGCAAGTTTTCATACTAACTTGCATCACTATTATAACCATCTTCTTAGATCTAGAACGCCCTCTTGATTCCTAAACAACTCAAAATTTAGCTATGAGACTCAAGCTGTCTATTCTTCAACCACCTCAGAGAGCTGAGAAGGATAAATAATATGTCTGATTGTATAGGAAGTGCAGGGCCTGCAGCTTCCAATACTAAGAAATGACAAACCAGTGACTACCTGGACAGTTCCCATTTTCTCTCCATACATTCCAGCATCAGTCTTCAGCCTTTTGGTCCTGTTTCTCTGACAGACATTTATTGTAGAGCAGGGATTGTGAAGGACTAACCTACCCTGTCTTGGCAGAGCTAGGCTGTCGACTTCCCTGCTACCAAGTTTTCTCCTTTTTGGACAGCAGTCTGTCTGCAGTTGAAGCAAGGAGTTTTTACATGCCAAGAGATAGGCTTGCCACTAATTCAACCATCTCACACTGGAGATTCTTCGATGCTTTTCTTCTACTTGGAGTAGAATAGGGGGTGCTGTCAGGAGCTGATATGTCATGATATCAAAAAAAAATCTTAATTTAAGACCACATCTTTGAATGCCATATTCTGCACATCTCTTAGGGTTTTTGAAGATGCCCTATCTATCTCTTGTATTTAGATAAGCAAATGTTGCTTGTCTCTTAACAACTTGATTACTGAGTAGCTTAGAGAATATCTGTGATAGACTGTCATAGTAGCTAACAAAGTGACATGTTTGCATGACTAGGAGTTTGTTTTTCTTAACTATCCTAAACAGTTTTAGACGGTTGGTATCAAGAGGCCAGAGCTTCACATTTTATTTTTAAGTATCTCTAGGTATGATACCATTAGGAAGCGTTACCTTTAATTTTGTATCAATATACAAAGATCTATTCAATTGTGGCTAAATATAGTCTTAATTTTGTATCAATATACAAAGATCAATGCCTATGTAGCCCAATACAATCTTAATATTATGTCCATATACAAGGGTCAATACCATTGTGGCCAATTATAATCTTAATTTTGTATCAATACCGATGTAGTCCAATACGATCTTATTTTTGCACAATAAACAATGGTCAATACCACTTTAGCCAAATATACTACTAATTTTGTATCAATATACAAAGGTATAAGGGCATATTCAATAATCTGTCCCTTCTTCTTGGTCCTTCCTGTGCTATGTCTATGTCTCATTTTTCTCAAGTCCATGCACTCCTACTATTTGTATAATATATAAATTCATTTCTAATTTACATGTATAAATTTATATTTATTATATACATTATTTCTTTCTGTATTTAATTGTTTATATTTGGTTATTATATAATATTATTTTAAATATAATAAAATATAATGTAATATATTTTATATTATAAATAATATCAAAACATAATATATAAAATCATGTAGAAGTATGATATATTATAATTAATAACATATATTAAGTTATATATTATATATAACCAATTATACATATACAATTAGCATATCATATTATATTATATATTATATATCATATCTCTATATTATGCTATATAGAGTATATAATATATGTCATATTTTATATGATATTTTATGTTTATTATATTACACATTATATATTATAGTATATTAACATATATTATATTTTATATGTAAATATGTTATATCATATTAATTTAAGATACAAATATAATATAACTATATTTGATGACCCTTGAACTTCCAGGGATACTACTACCTCTACCTCTCAATTCACAGTAGGAGTGCAGAGATATCAACTGTATGCACCTCTGTGTCTAGCTTTACTTTGGTTTTGGGTATTTGATCTCAGGTTGTTACCCTTGAGTGCAAGTAGTTTCCTCACTGAGCCATTTCCCAACTGCTCCTTACATGTCTCTGTTAATTGGCAAGTTGAAAATTCATAGCTGTGTTGGCTAATTATATGTTTGCTTGTCATAAGATAGAGTCATTTCATAGGAGGGAAAATGCTTTTGCCAGATTGCCCTGTGAGCAAGCCTGTGGTGCATTTTCTTGAATAATGATTATTGTCAGTGTGGGTGGTGCTATCTCTGGGCTGGTGGTTCTTGGCTCTATAGGAAAGCAAGCTGAGCAAGCCATGGGGGAGAAAGCCAGTAAGCAGCACCCCTCCATGGCCTCTATATCAACTCCTGTCTTCAGGCTCCTTCCTAGAGTTCCTGCCTTGACTTTCCCCAGTTATAGGCTGTCAAGTGGAACTGTAAACTGAAATTAATCCTTTCCTCTCCAAGTTGCTTTTGATTGTGGTGTTTTATCACAACAATAGTAATCCTAACTGAGACAATAGCCAAGCCCATATGGGAGTGTTACAGCCCATACTTAACCCTAAAGTCTCCAGTAACAAAAGCACTTTGGTGCAGTGGTACCAAAGTCAGGGTCCCTCAAGTCAGCCCTAGATCCCAATGACTTCTCCATCTTTATCCACACATTAGCTAGATGACCTTGGCCTTATAGGATTCAGCAAAGCAAGCCTTGGTGAAAGTCCTATATGAATGAAATAAAGCTATTTGGTTTGATTACTCAACTAGGATAAAAGTGAGCGAGGTCCCCTGTTACAAAATACCGTGCACTCCCCCACCTGTGCAACCGAACCTAGTCCTGATCATGATTTACGCTAATATCTTGTAAATCCATGTTCAGAATTCTTCCTCGCTCAGAATTCGCCTATTCCATACTCTTCTTTTAAAACTGTGAAACTGGTAAAGTCACTATGGAAATATTTAAGGAGCTTTCTCAAAAAAATTAAAAATAGGACTACCTTATGACCCAGCTATACCACTACCTAGGCATATACCCAAAGGACTCTGAGTGCTACCTCTGAGGTATTTGCAAATCCATGTTTATTGTTTCACACCATTCACAATAGCCAAGATGTGGATTCAGTTTCCATCAGCAGATGAGCAGATAAAGAAAATGTGGTCCATAGACCTGGGGGACTTCTATTTACCCATAAAAAAAATGAAACCATGATATTTGCAGGAAAATTGATAGAACAGATAATTATTACAATAAGTGAGGAAACACAGGCTCAGAAGAACAAATGATATATGCTTTCTCTCATTTATGGTTCCTACATCTTAATCTTATTTATGTGTATATATGTACAGGTATGTGTATAGCTCATGAAGGTAGAATGGAAGACACAGAGAGAGGACAATAGAGGTATTAAATGATAAATGAGAGGACAAAAGAGGGTAACAGGTTACATGGGACATGAAAGTTATTAGTGCAATGAGGGAAGGGAACCAACAAGAGGAAGGTATGGTGCTTGGGAGAAGGAGTGAGAAGTTCAACCATAGCAAAGTAAGTATGGGAATGCCAGACCTAAACCCATTACATTGTATGCTAATTTTAAAAATAAAAATCCTTAACATAAAGTTTGGAAAAGGAAGAAATCTTTAATCAGTGTAAACTGTCAAAAATAAATAAAGCTGTAGATTTGTATCTCCCGAGACCATTCATCAGGTGGACAACCTGTTAGCTACCTGAGATCTCAGAACAAAGCTCTTCAAACTCTTTCTTTTCCAGTTACTGTTGAAGGTCTCCGCCAGATGTCTGGGAGCACATAAATTCACAAAATGTGGTGAATTTTTACTTTGTGCTTTATCTTATGCCAAGCTACTGTCTTAGTTTGCTTTTCATTGCTGTGATAAAGGCCATGAGACCAAAAGCAATCTGGAAAGGAAAGGGTTTATTTCAGCTTACACCTTACAATCCATTATGAAGGGAAATCAGTGTAAACTCTCACAGTGGGAGCCCGGAGGCCATAGAGAATGGCATGCTCTTCATGCCTTGCTCTGCCTGCTTTTTTATACCACCCAGGACCTTCCCAGTAGTGGTTCCATCCACAGTGGAATGGACCCTTCCCAATCAATTAATAAAAAGAAAATGGCCCCACAAACTTGCCTACAGGCCAATTGTATGGAGGCATTTCTCAATTGAAAATTTTGCTCTTTCCAGATGACCTCAGTTTATATGAAGTTGATAAAAAATTCAACCATCACTGTATGCATGAGTGTTTGTGTGAGTGTGTTTGTGTTTGTGCGTGTGTGTACACATGTATGTTATAATATGTGTGCAGGTACACACTCTGATACATAGACTAGAGAGGATGTCAGGGCTCTTTCTCTATTATCCTCTAGCTTATTCCCTGGAAAAAGGGTCTCTCAGTGAAGCTAGAGCTATGCTGGTAGCCAGCAAACTCCAATAATCCTTTTGAAACTACTACACCTCCCATAGCGCTGGAATTACTGTCATGAATGCAACCACACTTGGCTGTTTAACATGAGTTCTGGGGATTCAATCTCAGGCTCTCTTGCTTACACAGAAAGCACCTTTTTTCCACTGAACCATCCCCCCCCCCCAATAGTCTTTGGTTTTACAAAAGGAATACATGTTGCATTACAATCTTACATCACTCTGTTCTAAAGAGCAAAACTCCTGTTCTTCCTCACCATCCCATCAAGATTGGACAAGGCAACCCAGTAGGAGGACAAGTGTCCCCAAAACAGGCAAAAGAGTCAGAGACTGCTCCCCTTCTCCCCCGTCCCATCCCACTGTGAGGAATCCCACAAGGACAACAATATACTCAGCCATAACATATGGAGAAGACCTAGGTCAGACTCCTACAGGCTTCTTGATCTCTGTGAGCCCTCATGAATCCCACTCAGTAGATTCTGTGGATCTTGTTCTTATGGTGTCCCTGACCCCTGAGGTTCCTCAGATCCTCTTCCTCCTCCTCCACAGGACTCCCCAAGCTCTGCCTAATGTTTGGCTGTGGAAGTCTGCATCTGCTCCCATCAGTTGCTGGATGAAGTCTCTCTGGTCTCTGTAACAGAAAATTTTTCTTTAAAGCACTTATACTTAGTACTTAACAAACACCTATAAAATAACTATATCCTATAATCTAAAACCTATAACCTAACTAAGAACATCCTAATACCTATGTAAGAACACCCAACTAACCCTATTTTAACTTTCTTAAAAGGACATTAATATTCTTAGCATAGGTCTGTGCAGGATAACTTGGATTTGGCAATTCTGGATACTGCAGTACCAGCAGGCAGTCCTTTTCAAGCTTAGCATCCATTGGGCCTAAATGGCAAGTGTATTTCAACCCCTAGATTGTGACAAGCTTATAAAGTCAATCTGTTTTAACTGCTAAACTGAAGTCGGCTTCCTCCATCAGGTGAGACTTGTTTCTATAGTCTCCTAGGCTTTTGTATGCTTCCTGGGCTAGAGCTTCTCTGAGTGGCTTCCAAACTCACGCAATATCCAGAGACCAAGAATATAAACATTGGAACCAGATGGCCTACATGTGGATCCATCATACGATTTACTATCAGCATGTGAGTAGTCTTCCACTGTTGTACAAATACAGGACGGTTTATAAGCATTTCACATAAAGCAGCTAAGAAAATGGCCAAGCGTGGCAGCACACTCCTTTAATCCAAGCACTCAGGAGGCAAAAGCAGATGGATCTGTGTGTTTAAAACCAGCCAGGCAAGCCAGGACTACATAGTGAGACCCTGGGGAGCCACTAGGCGCAGCCGCTGCCGCCCTGCCCACTTCCGGCACACCACAGCCTCGGACCGCCAGGGGGCACGCGACAAAGGAAGCCCAGACTGGCCATGTTATTACCCTTGCTCATTCTTCTGGCACTCTTGAGCCCCTAGATGAAGGATTTCAATGTCTAGTTTTTAAAGAACTCTCGCTTAGCAGGTTTTATGACATACCTTTTCTACCAGCCTTCTTAGACTGACTTAAAGGATGTGCTGCAGGCTATTGCAGCCTAAATATTGTCTAATGGCATACTATGCACATTTCCAACGTGTCTTCTCAGTCTGTGAGGGCAAAAGGAAGAGGGGAGTCAAGTGGAGCTCTCTGGCTTATATATTGCATCATCTCTCATGATGGCTTTTTGTGGCAACCGACATCATCTGTGCAGCTTCCGTGGTTTCTTAGCCATGCCCCTTCAACAGGGCATTTTGTGTTTCTCTGGTTCAAGGGTCGCCTGTCTCCTCCTGATGTGGTGCCAGTTGTTAGGCCAAACTGCATACTAATTTCACTAAAGAGGCCTAACATCTACCTACCATAGGTCTCTCTGATGATGATTCTGCTAGCTCTGGTCCCAGCACACTTTTCAGATAGGACAAACTCTAGGTTGAAGGTTGTGTGGCTAGGTTAGTGTTCCATTTCCTCCACTTGAGACCTTGCCTGATTATAGAGGACAATTGGTTCAGACCCTGTTGTCCTTCATTGTAGAGAGCTGCAAAGTGCCGCGCCCTAAAGATGGCGCTGGTCTCCGCCTTCCACCAGCCCGACGGTGAGTGCTCTCTATGATAATAAGTTCATATTTGGCAAAGACCGCTGATCTGGCTTGCTTCCGCATACGTAGACCTCTAAGATAGCACCACTTGGCTTTACTTGACTGGCTGTTCATTTAGTATTTAGCCTGTGGGTTGGGTCTGCCCCATTATTCGGAAGACTGTTTTCAAGGGACCTGAATAAACTGCTGGAGAAGAGCTTTTGTGAGTTGCGTCATTCCTTGTTGGACAAGGGGGGACGCGACAAAGTGGTGGCCCATACGGGGACCCAGAAAAGACTCAGAACTCCTGCAGTCAGGTGCAGCGCTGGTAAGTTCCTGGGATAAATCAGGACAATAAAGTTTCACGGAAATAGCGAACACAAGGTAAAGTTTCGCGGAAATAGCGAACAAAAGGTAAAGTTTCGCGGAGATAGTGAACAAACAGTAAAGTTTCACGGAAATAGCGAACAAAAGGTAAAGTTTCGCGGAAATAGCGAACAAAAGGTAAAGTTTCGCGGGGAAGCAGCGAACCGAAAGTAAATTTTTAATCATGGGATTGTCTCAGTCACATCCAATTTTTCTGGCTCTTCAGGAGCTACTTTTAGCTAGGAATTTGAAGATTAAGAAGTCTACCTTAGAAAGATTTTTAAATGAATGTGATTCTGTGGCTCCGTGGTTTGCGGTGTCCGGGAATCTTACGGTATCCTGCTGGGACAAATTAGGCAGGGACTTGGATTTTGCTTGGGAGCAAGGTACTCTGAAGCATGGAGTAAGACCGATTTGGAAAATGGTGAGGAGTTGTTTAGAAGATCAGAGGTGTTGTAATGCAATCAAAGAGGGAGAATCAGCCTTGGAACTGTTACAAGGGGAGAGATCTGAGCAGGTAGACAGTGAAAAGGAAAGTAACAAAGGCGAAAGATTTGAGCAGGCAGACAGTGAAAAGGGAGACAAAAAGAAAGTTCCTCTCTATCCCGATCTTAGAGATTTTAGAGATTTAGAGGACTCAGAGAGCATGGATTCTGAAGGAGAGCTACACGCTCTAATAGAACAGTTGGAGAGGACTGTTATTAGAAAAAAGGAAAAGAAAAAAGTAAAAGAGAAGGGCATATTGGCGGCAGTCGGTGTGGGAGGAGCTGTTGCCATGGCGCCTGACACGTCAGCGGCAGTCGGAATGGGTGGAGTCGTTGCTGCAACGCCTTCAGCCACGCTGGCGACAGCTAGTGTAAACAAAGCCGTTGCCATGGTGCCTTCGACTCCTCCTCCATATCCAGAAGCCACTCAGACAGAGCAGCCAGTTCAGTCCCTGAAAGTAGGGAGATCTTTCTGCCCGGGGATGTGGACACAAGTAAGAACAGAATTACAGTTTGCCTATCCGGTATACCAAGACCCACAAGGGAACAGGTACGAGGAACCGCTTGATTTTAAAGTGGTAAAATCTCTTGCAGAGTCGGTTCGTACCTATGGTACTACCGCTTCTTTTACAATAGCTCAAGTGGAAGCATTAAGCAGACATTGTATGACTCCGAGTGACTGGAGTGGTCTGGTCCGCGCCTGCTTAAGTCCAGGGCAATACTTAGACTGGAAAGCTTTCTTGATTGAGTATGCCACTGAGCAAGCAGCCAATAATCAGAGAGATGGAAATCCAGCCTGGGATAGAGACATGCTGCTTGGGCAGGGGAGATTTGCCAACCAGCAGATAGGATATCCTATTCAGATTTATGACCAAATAAACAAGATAGCTATCAAGGCTTGGAGATCTCTCCCTAATAAAGGGGAGGTGAGTGGGAACTTAACTAAGATTCTACAGGGCCCTATGGAGCCCTTTTCAGATTTTGTGGCACGAATGGTGGAAGCAGCAGGGAAGATTTTTGGTGACCCGGATGCTGCTTTGCCACTAATAAAACAGTTGGTCTATGAGCAATGTACCAAAGAATGTAGAGCTGCTATCACCCCTTATAAGAACAAAGGCCTAGAGGCATGGATGAAAGTGTGTAGAGAGCTTGGAGGGCCGTTAACTAATGCTGGTCTTGCTGCTGCAGTAATACAGTTGGCCAGAAAAGGTGGAGGAAGTTCAGGAGTTTGTTTTAAGTGTGGCAAGATGGGACACTTTAAAAGACAGTGCCCCAGGGGAAGGAGTACAGAAAGTACAGGAAGTGTACAACGCCCCAGGCAGCTGGGGTTGTGCCCAAAATGTAAAAAAGGGAACCATTGGGTTAATGAATGCCGTTCAGTGATAGACATCCATGGCCAGCCTTTAACTCAAGGTTATGGTAGCGCTCCTCCAAAAAACGGACAGCGGGGCCCACGACCTCAGGGCCCACAAATATATGGGGCAATAGAGAATCAGGACAAAGAACAGAATCAAGAGAGATGGCCAACCCTCCGCCATCCGAGAGACCGCGGAGAGCCACTGCAGGCTCAGCAGGATTGGACCTCTGCTCCACCACCAGACTCGTATTAACACCCCAAATGGGGGTCCAGTTAATTGAAACAGATTTTAAAGGACCCCTTGAACCTGGTACAGTTGGTTTGTTGTTAGGGAGGTCATCATCAGCCTTGAGAGGACTTATTGTCCATCCTGGAGTTATAGATCCAGATTACACAGGAGTGGTTAAGATCATGGTAGCCTCCCCCCGTGGTATAACGGCTATCTCTCCTGGAGATAGAATTGCTCAATTGATTATGTTGCCGAGCTTACATGACCACTATGCAGCAAAGGATAGAGAGAGAGGAAAAGATGGTTTTGGGTCCACGGGCACGGATTTGACTTTTCTCTCCCTGGATTTGGACCAACGCCCTGTCTTAGAGTTAAAAGTTGATGGTAAAAAGATCCTGGGCCTTTTGGATACTGGGGCTGATAGGAGTATCATAGCAAAGAAAGACTGGCCTTCAGGTTGGCCCGTACAAGCCTCTTCTCAAACACTTCAAGGCCTGGGTTATGCTAAGACTCCAGATATGAGTGCAAGGTTATTAAAGTGGCAGGACCAAGAAAACCACTCAGGAGAAATGCAGCCATATGTACTTGAGCTCCCTATCTCCCTTTGGGGAAGAGACCTTTTAAAGGATATGGGATTTAAATTAAGTAATGACTATTCTGATTCAGCCCAACGTATGATGCAAGATATGGGATATGCTCCAGGCTTTGGAATAGGAAAATATTTGCAAGGACAAAAGAGTCCCATACCTATGCAGCAAAGACAAAAGAAACAGGGCCTGGGTTTTTCCTAGGGGCCACTGAGGAGGGCATTCCCATAACTTGGAAGACGGAGGATCCAGTATGGGTTCCTCAGTGGCCACTTTCCTCTGTAAAATTAAATGCAGCCAAAGATTTGGTGGATGAACAGATGTCTTTAAAGCATATAAAACCATCTGTATCTCCCTGGAATACACCTATCTTTGTCATTAAAAAGAAATCTGGAAAATGGAGATTATTGCATGACCTGCGTGCCATAAATCAACAAATGCAGATCATGGGCCCAGTGCAGCGCGGCTTGCCGCTTTTATCATCTTTGCCAGCCTCATGGCCCATTATAGTTATAGATATAAGAGATTGTTTTTTCTCCATCCCTTTGTGTGCCAAAGATAGTGAGAGATTTGCATTTACTGTTCCATCCTGTAACCATGAGGAACCTGATCAGAGGTTTGAATGGGTAGTATTACCCCAGGGCGTGGCAAACAGCCCCACTATGTGCCAACTATATGTGGGGGAAGCCATTGCTCCCTTGAGAAAGAATTTTCCAGATTTGAGATGTGTTCATTATATGGATGATATCTTACTGGCAGCTAAGAGTGAACAAATGTTAGATCGGGCCTATGAAGAATTAGTTCAATTATTAAAAAAGAAAAGGTTGTTTATTGCTCCTGATAAAGTTCAAAAGGAAAATGTGGTTAATTATTTAGGAGCGAAGGTTGGACCTGAAAAGATAATACCTCAAAAAATTGAGATAAGAAAAGATAATTTAAAGACTTTAAATGATTTTCAAAGGTTGTTAGGAGATATCAATTGGGTAAGAGTCTATTTAAAGCTACCAAATTATGAAATAAGACCTCTATATGATATTTTGAAAGGTGATTCAGCACTTAATTCTCCTAGGCAATTAACAGAAGAAGCAAGAAAAGCTTTATGTAAAGTGGAAGAAAGGTTACAGAGTGCCTTCCTAAAGAGATGGCAAGGACAGCCCATTGCATTGTGCATATTTGCCACCTATGGTCAACCTACAGGATTGTTATGGCAGGACGGACCATTATTATGGACCTATTCAAAGAGTTCTCCGAAAAAATCCATAGAACATTATCCCACTGCACTTGCTGCTTTAGCCTTGAATGGTATCCAACAATGCTTGCAGTCTTTTGGAGTTGCTCCTGCCAGTATAATAGTGCCTTATTCCAGTTATCAAATTAAGATTTTGTGTGGCACTGTAGATGACTGGGCAATATTGCAATGTAGCTTTGAAGGAGTGATTGATAACCACTATCCTAAATATCCATTGCTATCATTTTTTAAGGAGCACCCAGTGATATTCCCTAAGGTTACTTCAGCAGTACCACTTCAAGGATCACCAAATGTGTTTACTGATGGCTCAAAGACAGGCTGTGGAGCCTATTTGATAGAAAGACAAGAGCCCGTGTTATGTCAATTTCAACCGGGCTCCCCCCAAATAGTAGAGTTGAAAATAGTAATTGAGGTGTTTAAAAAATGTCAATTTGCATTCAATTTGATTTCAGATTCAGTTTATGTGGTCAACGCAGTGAAAGTATTAGAATTAGCAGGTCCTATTAAGAATAGTAGTACTGTATGTGCCTTATTACAAGAGTTACAAGTTTTAATCTGGCAGAGAAAAAGGTGTTTTTATATTCAACATATCAGAGCACATACAGGATTACCTGGACCATTAAGTGAGGGTAATAATAAAGTTGATCAATGGACCAGGATGGAATGCATTTTTTGGAGCTCATTCCTGGATCAAGCCAGACAGTTTCACCAATTATTTCATGTAAATGCAAAAACTCTACAGCAGAAATTCCATTTGTCTAGAGCAGATGCTAGACAAGTAGTTTTGGACTGTCCTCAGTGTGTGATTCATCATCATCCTCCCAGTGTGGGAGTGAACCCTAGAGGGCTGTTGCCACTCAAAATCTGGCAAATGGACGTTACCCACATTTCAGAGTTTGGAACCTTAAAATATATTCATGTATCTGTGGATACCTGCTCAGGTATCATACATGCTACACCTATGAGTGGAGAAAAGGCTCGCAATGTCATAGGACATTGCTTAGAAGCCTGGGCTGCATGGGGAAAACCACAGCAGCTGAAAACGGACAATGGACCAGCCTATACGGCACAGTCCTTTGTCTCCTTCTGTAATCAGATGGAGGTACAGCTTAATCACGGATTACCATACAATCCTCAAGGACAAGGAATTGTGGAGCGTGCTCATCGCACCTTGAAAGAATGCTTGCAAAAAAAAAAAGGGGGAATAGGCCAAGGCCGTACCCCCAAGGAAAGAATGTCTTTAGCCTTATTTACTTTAAACTTTTTCAATTTGGATGCTCAAGGCCGCTCAGCAGCGGACAGACATCAGGATTCCCATGGTTCACCTAAAAGCATGGTGAAGTGGAAGGATATTTTGACAGGCTCTTGGCGGGGGCCTGACCCTGTGCTAACATGGGCGAGAGGGTCTGTTTGTGTTTTTCCTCAGAATCAACAAGATCCAGTGTGGGTGCCTGAGCGCCTTGTGAGGAAGATTCGTCATGAAGACCTTCCTAAGGATCCTGGTGTTAGTAGCAGTGAGTATGTCAGGAATGACCGAGCCGAGATGGGGGATCCTGTCGATATTCCCAAAGCCGATGCCGGTCAGACATGATGCAACTGTGTTTCCGCGCTTATTTAGCAGTAATAGAAGCCTAGGCTTACCCTACCTTCCCTTTGATGATCAGAGAAGCCCTATAGAAGGTAATAGAAATGTCAGCTTGAAGGGTAGTTTGTGCTTTTTAATGAGCTTCAATAGGTCAGATGATACAAAATGCATTAAATTGTCTCAGCAGTCAGCAGATTTTTTACCACAACTGAGGTTTGGGGGTAGGAGTGGTGGTTTGTTTTCAGGCAATGGTTTTCGTCTTGAAGGATGGTGGCCCACACGAGTCTCTGACCGGAACCCCCCCAAACAGCCACGCTGGGCACCTTTTTGTAAAGGATCCACAGGAGAGGAAGGACCTTTTCCCTGGACTGGATGTCAGGAGCGCAGAGCAGTTTGGGTTCAACAAGATTATTTTTCCTTTAGCCCCATGATTAGTAATATAGTGAATAAGTCTTGTACAGGAATGCTTGATATATCTACTAGGGATCCTCAGCAGACTGCCACCAATCCTTTTGATTTGTGGCTTTTGTGTGGAGTAAATGGAAGTTGCATGGACTTGGGACCTGTCATTATGCTTGGAGGAGGAATTTATCAAAGAGGTAATTTTTCCCTAGGGTCTGCTACCAGATTGGATTTCTCTAGCGGTAGTGGCTCTGGTAC
>CAJQZJ010016076.1:0-11874 GCA_907164525.1 Lophiomys imhausi | reverse complement strand
GAGAGAGAGGGGGGGAGGGAGGGAGAGAGAGAGAGAGAGAGAGGGAGAGAGTTAGTGAGACAGAGAAACAGAGACAGATAAAGAGAGATTAAACACTCGTTATATGATTGGAGTACTTTAGGTCCACCTGTATAATGCAGGGCAGCCTAGATAGCTTAAATCTCATAATTTCATTGTACACTGTGAGTTTCTTTTACTATATATGACATTATATTCACATTAGACTCATTTATCTTCAGATACAAATGTTAACATAATCTTTTGAGAGGGTGGGGAGTTTTTCAGCCTTACAACAGTGGCCAGTCAGGGAAGCTCTTCTTGAACTTTGTAAGCGATTAACATATAAATGCAGATAAATGATTTAATGCAAAAATTAATGTTGACTCTTGGACTGGTGTTCAAATTCTCTCCATTTTCTAAAATTTGTTGCTACTTTTTGTAAAACCAACACTAATCCTCAGCGAATGTGTAGGCTAGCTATCTCAGTTTCCACATTTCTCTTAACACTTGTTATTATTAGTCCGGAAGAACTGGGCATTTTAAGGAACAAATTCCATAATTGTTGATTAATGCAGTAATGAATGTTAACACTATACTTAATCTGAGGCTTTCTGTGGTGAGTATTTCTCAGGGAACCTTCCATGGGTTTTCCACAGAAATCTTATTACCACCTTTCCTATTTTTCAGATGCTGGATTTCTTGAATTTCCCAGGATCCATCATAGTCTGAAGCCCGGGATAAGATTCATATTCAAGTTCTTCTGAAAATTCCACCCACAACAGAGGGGTGCATGAGGGCGTACTTCTTCTTGGGACACTGCATAGCAGTGTCCAAGTAGGAAAACAGGATTGAAAACCTGAATTTCCCTAGGTCTGACATGAGTGTCCAATGTAGTAATTACATTGTTTTATTAGTCTAAACATTGTGAAAGTCTAAAACAATTTTGGATTTATTAATTAGATTTAAAACAATATTATATGCCCCCTAAACATTTTAAATAGATAAAAACCAATTGTTATCACAGAGAATGACTTAATTCTGAAATACAGAGGATTTTTTTAATTGGATCTAGTCATATTTTCTCAGTTAGTGAAATGGCATATTTAAACTCCAGAGTCTAGAATGACTTCTGTGCTCTATAGTCCTAAAAATCTCTGCCAGAACATGCACTGGCTGTGAAGTGTGTTTTGTTTTATTTCCCTGGGTGCAAGTAAGGGAAATACTAATCAATCCACTTTTGTTCTATGATTATATTTCCAACCAAAAAGACATTAGAGTTTAATTATTGCTCTTCAACTTCTCAAAGAAAGTTAATTAATTTATGGAATTTGATGTGTTATAAAGTCAGGTACAGTAGGAATACCTGTATCTTTGGTCAAGCTAAAGACATGGCTGTGGTCTTATTGCTTCCATTTATTTCAGTTTTACAATAACTGATCCTCGTTTAGGGATAAGGGAATCTTTGCCAGGCTGTTCCAATGATTTCATATGCTTTTGGTTTGGGGCCCCTTTACTCATGGCATTTCCAATTTTCCTTGCTATGAAATTCCTTAGCTGGTGCCTGGATCAAATCATTACATGTTAGTACCAAAGTGTTTCATGGTTTCTTTCCATCCTCCCAAGAAGTGGTATTTTTTTTCTTACTTGAGACCCTTCCACAGTTTGATATTGCACATACTTATGATTTTATTTGCTAATGTTCTTCATTCTATACCACTCTTGGACACCTTATATTTTGACATTAAATATCATGTTTGTATTGACCGATTTTGAACTCATGCCTTTTTCTGAAAGTCAAAATAACAAAGTTAATGTTGTTTAAAGCACCATTGTTGAGTGCAAGCACAAAGAATTTAAGCTCAATGTGTATGCAACACAGAAAAACATTCTGCTCTGCTTCATCCCTCTAATTAATTGACTTTCATACACCCCATGTTACAGGAAATAGCATCAAATGGCATGAAGGTTTCAGGGTTCACCAAGCTATTACATTCACAAGCTATACTGCAATTTAGAATCACTTGAACTCTAGGGTGGGTCTAAATGATATAATGCCTGAATTCCTTACCACAGTTTGTTATTTGAAGTAACTGGGTTAAGGCAGGACATTCATATATCAATGTCTCTTAAAAGTTGAGCAGCCAGGTACAATAGCACAAGACTCGAAGTCCTGGATTTATGAAAGTAAGGCGTGGCAGACAAGATGATACCAAAGTTGATGCTACATGACTGTCTTTAAAGAAGGAAGGAATAGTGAAAGAAAAAGGAAAGGGCATGGAGGGAGGGAGAAGAAGAGAATACATAAAGAAAAATAACAGAAAGAGAGGGGAATTATAAGTGACCATGTAGCTAATGTCAGTCAGAGATAAGAACCCTGTACCCTCTCATGCCACAGTCTAGAGGGTACTGACCTCACACGTTTCTGTCTCTCAGCCTTGTGAACACTAATTTTCTTGGTAACCAGGACATGTGTTGATGTCTGAACCTTACTTTTTTAGTCTGAATCTGTAATGCTAGCTCACAGGACTGTAGATACCAACCTAGCTATGTGACCCTGAAATCCTATTCTAGCCAGCAGTTTTGACTATACCTGTAAAGGTTTCATTTTTCAGTTTTGAGGAAAGCTCATATCCCTATGACTGAACCTTATCAATACTGCCAAAGACATTTTCTGAAAACAAAAATCCCAGTTTGATCTTACTTTCCCTAGAATCTTCTAGAGAATCATTTAGCTTCTTTACTATACCATCTTGGTAATGTATTTCTTCTCAGCCAATTTTATGAGTTAAAAAAAAATATGGTGATAAAATTGGCACTGAGGATCATAAGTGAGTCTAAATGGCTGGCTTTTGTTTTCTTGTTTCTCTCATATTTGGTTTTGGTAATGAAATGGAGTATAAAACAATGACTCACATGTCAAGAATATTTTCAATTAAGTTATAGTAATAATAAAACAAATGAATCATGGTTATAAAAAAGCACTCAGCTTGGGTTGTTCAGTAGTTATTGTCTAAGTAAGAGTAGATTATATATTTCTGTATAACAAAGGGAAGAATATAAATGGTTATTATGGGTGAAAATTCAACAAATGTCTTATAACACCTGAACAAGTGAGTATGAACATCAGTCTGTTTGTTTCATCTATACTGGTTTCTCAAAATGATCCCTACTTCAGTTGAGTGGAAACTGTTCAGAATTCATCTAGTCAATAAGATTAAGTGTTTCACAGTCTAACTGAACAAAAAATAAACAAACAAGTTGAACATCTGTGTTTCCAGATGATGGGAATTTAGAACTCTTCTGCTCTCTGGGTTATGCAGAATTTTGAATCCAAACTGATTTGAGTTTTATTCCAAGGATGGATGGCATTGAGCAGTACCCCAAACCAATAGGGATACTTCTGAATGCAGAACACTCTCCCAAGGAGCAAAAGGGTTTAAAACCTTGTGATGTTTTTGATAATTAGAAAACATATAATTAGAAAACATATAATTTTCTCATTATCTCTCCTTTGAGAAATCAATCTGTATTCCTCTGCCCAGCATAGGTATTAAAATTTAAAGGTCTCATTTTTGAATCAGTTTTTTTCCATTTCATACAGGCAAACAAAAAGAAATACAGAACTGTGGTTACAAGTAATGCATGATATGACCATGGACACAATCTGATGCCCTTTCTTTGGGATTCCTTCAACTCTGTGCATCTGGAACACATATGATAAAATTTTCTTGACCTTATGAATTGCAACCAGGACCTCACACATTCTAGACATGAACTCTACAACTGAGTTTTTAACAATTCTACCTTTATAATAACTGAGTCACAACAGTTTTCTTCTTAGTCAGGCCCAACATCTCTTCTTGTGCCAGTAAATATCTTTGTTGTCTTAAATTGCCCCTGGGCCTACAGTGGTGTGCAAGATCATTCTACAGGATTTTTAGATAGATTTAAGATAAAATGTTATTTCTCAATGGGCAAAGGTGAAGATTCTTGGGAGCTGTACACAGACAGGAGTTGCCATCAATTGGGCAATCCTTCTCTACTATAAGGAAGGATAGTTCAACTCATATGAGAAAGACATTAGTTTTCTGATTTTTAACTCTGTTTGGTCTGATACACACAGATGACTTTCCTTCTTGGAATTAAATCATTTTACATTTATAGAATTTAATGAGTCAGCTTTCCTAAAGCTGTCTTAGTTAGACCTATACTTCTCAGAGACATTTGTTGAAGCACCTCGCTCTGTTGCCGAAAATGTTTTATATGTCTCTATGACCTAAATTCATGTGTGTGTGCATATGTGTGTGTGACTGTGCATATGATGTTGCGTGTGTGTGTCTGCATGTGTGTGTGAATGAAACCAATTTTTTTCTGTACAAACATTGATTTTTTTTCCTATACACATACGATGCCAGCTGTAACAAATGGCCCTATATGCATGGAATTATCTAGCACAGATCCTAAGTTGAACTTTTGTCCAAGGGTCATTGAAACTATAAACGCTCAAGGATCCTATAGGAAAAACAGGGGACTTGCTGGCATGGTACAGAATTTGTAGAGATTAATCCACAGAAACCAACAAAATAAGACTTAAGAATGAACATATTAGTGGTGGTTAGGAAAAAAAATCAAAATATCATTACCTTCTATCACATTTATCACTTCCTCCAGTTTCATCAGTCCAACAATACGAACAGCATTTCCTCCTGTTTCTCAGTGCACTCTGAGTCTTTTAACACTACTTTTATGCTGTCTCCATGACGCTTTCTTGCTCTCATGCTCAGCTGGTCCATAGAGCTTTCCTCCATTCCCAGACATGTATCTTCCACAAATTGACCAGTTCTCTGATCAATCCCTCCACCTCAACTACAACCTCCCCAAAATCTAGTCACGCACTTTGTTAAATGTGTGTTCCCAAACACCACACACACACACACACACACACACACACACACATACATACACGCTGACCTATATGTAAACAATGCTATTCAAAGCAATTCATCTTGGAACCCATTCCCCTAACAGGGCTGCCTTATCTGGCCTCAGTGGAGGAGGAGGCACTTAGAAGGCAACTTGATGTGCTAAGGTGGGCTGCTACCCCAGGGTGAGAGGCTCCCCTTCTCTCAGGAAAATGAGAGGGGGATGGAGAAAGTGAGTTGGACAGTGGAACCGGGAGAAGAGGAGGGAGTGAGGTTGCAATTGGGATTTAAATGAGCAAATAAATAAATAAATGGAAAAATAAATAAGGGAACATTAATAGTGTCAGAAGCCCCTGCTCTTATAGCCAGCCTGCCTTCATTTCTTTCCTTATAAAACTGAAGTAATATGAGATCTTAACAGCTTGGTAAGAAAGAGGTGCATCTACGGTTTCTACTCCATGTTTCGAGCTCATTCAACCTGACATGTAGCAGTGTGGGAAACTGAGTGAGACAGAGATAAGGACACAACGGAACTGGCAAAGTTTTTTCAATACTTGATAGGATCAGGAGGAAACAAGTCTGTCACACAGGCCTTCTGAGCAAATAGCATGCACATATCCCTGAAATCCAAAATGAGGACATCTATCATCGTGATAAATATTAAATTCTTGATGTTCTTATATCTCTTAGGAAGAACAGCTTTATTTTGAGGAATGGTTAAGTAATTTTCATAGACCATATTTTAGAACATCCTTAGATTAACAATAAAAGAGTACAGAGTTAATTAACAAATCCAGGATCCTGTACCTCCACATATAAAGGTTTGCCATATTATGTGCAGATAGACATCAAGGAGCATGACCCCTCACTTAAGGTTGGCTTTTTCTTCCGACAAGAGAACATTCTGAAAGTTCTTCAACATGGCTGCACTTCTCTGCCCTGACTGTAATGCGAAGAACTTCATAACTCCTTAACCTCAACAGCATGTTTTATCAATGACTTAGAATTTTATGAGTTGGTAGGTTTGAGGCAATCTCTGGTGATATCTTGAAATATAATGATCCACATTAATTTGAACAATTATGTTTCAAAAGCTTCCTGCATGTAAGGTGATAGAAGAATGAGGTTTACAGACAACTCCTCCTACAGCTAAAATAGAGAATATATGCTAATTTGTGACATTTTATAAAATCAAATTCCTTTTCAAAATTCAGCTACCAACCTCAAATACACATAGGTAAAAATTAGATTTTTTTTTAATATCTAGAAGAGAGAGGTAACTGAATATCAGTAAGAGTGAAGAAAGCCCTTTCATGGCATGGAGACATTTCTTTGAAGATGACCCTGCCTCATGTAGTTGCTTCACCATGGGGAGCATAAGGCCTATAGGCCCAAACCAGTTACAGAGATTCCAGTCAACAGAACAGTGATGTGTCAAGTACAGGGTAGACCATGGGGAAGAACAATGGGACATCTTCAAGTAGTCTCTTGTCTCTCCTTCCTATTGTCTGAAGTTTGTTCCAAGGAGAGTTTAAGAATGAGGGTTTCACAAAGATCTGCCTGCCTCTGCCTCCCAAGTGCTGGGATTAAAGGCGTGCGCCACCACCACCCAGCTTCAGAATTCCTGCTCTACAATCAATGTCTGTCAGAGAAACGGGGCCAAACAGGTGAAGATTGATGCTGTAATGTATGGAGAGAAAATGGGAACTGTCCAGGCAGCCACTGGTATGTCATTTCTTAGTTTTGGATGATGCAGCCCCTGCACTTCCTACATAATCAGATATATTTATCCCTTTCAGGTCTCTGAGGTGGTTGAAGAATAGATAGCTAGAGTCTCATAGTTAAATTTTGAGTTGTTTAGGAATCAAGAGGGTGTTCTGGATCCAAGAAGATGTTTTTAAAATTGTGAGGCAAGTTAGTATGAAAGCTGAGTTAGATACAGAACTTTAAACTCATGGAGATGGTTATATAGTAGAATGTTAAAGTCAGGGGCCAAATACATATGTATTGGACATTGGGAATATATGCTAAACCATATAACTCTCATAATTGTGGCCGATTTTTTTCTGTTGTTTTGTATTGTATTTATAGTTATAAGAGAAAGAACCATTTGTTGGACTGAAAGGGAGAGCTGTTGGGGGGAAAAAGAAATACCTTAAACTGAAAAAAAAAAGTAGAGGATGGGGGGTTTGAGGGAGAGGAGGGTGGAAGGGTGGGACTGAAGGGGACAGTAGGGAGGGGATTGTGATTGAGATGTAACTTGAAGAAATAAAAAATAAATTATTAAAAACAAAAAAAAAAGAATGAGGGTTTCAATTTGCCAACCTCTCTGTGCCTTCTTTGATTATAGATCTCATCTCATTGTGATTCTCTACTTAAGTTTGGAAGAAGCAAGGACAACTTGAAACCCTAGAGCTTGACCTGCAGTGTGGGTTTCCCTCCTTGCAGGAGTCTAAGAAGCTGGTCCAGAAAGTAAGTCTTGTCATGTGAAAAGATATGTTCAGTGCAGAGAAAATAATAGCATAGAAGGTTATAAATATGGTGATGCTGAAGCCTGTCTTGCATTCAAATGATATGAATGTAGCCTGGCTTGTGGTGAGTGTGAACCTCTAAAAGCCTTAATTTAAATATGCATAAGTGTAAAGATAAGGATGTACAGTACTTCACTGTGTGAGCATCAGGAGAGTGGAGGCTTGAGATAAACGGACATGCAGGGAGGACCAAGAGTCCCCAGATCTCTGAGGAATCTCAAGGCAGGTTACACGCACAGGGAGCCTTACCAGCCAAAGGACATTGCACTGCCCTGACATGCATGTAGTATTATTGGCAAAGAATTTCATCAGAAAGTAGTATAATATTGTGTTGACTTAATTAAAATTATAAATTATCATATAAAACCACAAATTTTCTTATAGACGCTCTCTCCATACTGGCTTTCAGTTGATGGTTCTGTACCCAATGATGTTTTTCACTGCCTCCTTCTCTTCCCATACTTATTTTTCTGCTTCTACCACCAGAATTCCTCTTTTATTTTTTAAACAAAGGTGATATATTTTAAACTTGTTGGTCCTTAAAATTTTGTGCTCTTTAATTATGATTAGAAAACTACAAATAAAAGTGACATTTCATTCTGAGAACTTGGAAATTATTGACTTTTGCTGTCATACAAGTAGTTGAGATGATGCACATGACTACAACATCTGATAATAACAGATCAGGAATATATGTTTTCCTGATACAGCTATTATCAATGGGCAGGACCAAACATACGAAACAATACCTGAGAACACACTACTCTTTGTAAAACAAGTGTGGACCACATCAGACACCTTATATGGTGGAGTCTGCTAAGGAACTTAAAATTTTGAGAGTTCCTTGTCTGTAGAACACCATTCAGTCCAAAATTCAGGCATCACTACGTGATGCTTAGCAACCTCGATGTCAGGGAAACAAGTCAATTCCCTAGTAGTGGTTTAACTCCCTTCTTCTTTGTGCAGCTCAATTGAGTTCCTACTTTGTCTGTCCCCAAGGTTTAAGACATCAGCGTGTCACTTCACCTGCTAAGCTGCCCTGGCTCCTTCCTTTTCTATTTTTCTTCTTAGCCCAGACATTGCCTTTTCTTATGGCATTCTGATGGAAAAGTTAGGAGTAATAGGTGGGATTCTGCTACAGCATGTGAAATATAATTTGAGTTAAAACAAATAAAACAATAACATAAGAATTTTTTTCATCCAATCTGTTGGGTCCAACCTAAACTTCTAGTACTATTTTAAACTCAGTCAGATGAGAACATATTCAATGACTTGGAGAAAAGTTTCCTATGATCACTCTTGAGAGGCACGCAATATTCTGAATGTGTACTTTGAATATTTGTGCTCATATTTCCAAATGATCTAATGTTGTTAGCACTAACTTTACTCTGTAGGAGCTTTTGGCTAAGTAACATAAGGGGAAGAGCTGTCAATGAAATGCACTGTACATTACAGAAGAGTTATATATCTCCAAGCACATGAACCAGAGTTCCATGTAGTTTGAGTAAGTTCATTAGTTTCAGAGAGGTTAATTGTCATTTATAGTACAGAAAACTGGCAAATACCAGATGCTAGCATGCCAAGTATTAACAAGGTGACAGGTTGCTTTTCTATCATGATTCTCAGATAAAATGTGATGAGGGTAGTTTATTTTTGTGGTATTCTTCTCAAAAGAAAAAAACAACACAAAACAAAACAGCCTAACCATAATAACTAAAATCATCAGTCGTTTCAGAGAAAAACATAAAGGGAAGGGAAATGGAAACACATTCCTAGACTGTGTACTGTCCATTCAAACTTGGAGCTTATGAAAAGCCAGGGGGGCTGAGGCTCCATCCCCTCGCACGAAGGCTTCAGTGTGAACTCGGTGGTACTTGCAGAGAACACGGTGAGCAAACTGCTGGGGTCTGGGCAGTACCACACCATTTGTCTACAGTTGAACCAACATGGATTCTGCATGCATCAGCCAGTGTTCACAGCAGAGGAGGTAGACCTGGGAATTCTTTCAATCTCCTTTATACTTTTACTATAAATCTAATGTAAGTACGAATTAGTTTTCAAAATGCAGCAACATCACCGATATTCTGTAAAACGCCATTATCGTTTGTGCCAGTTGTTCTTTGGGAGGAAAAGTTTGGGAGGGGGAGGGGAACGTGTGATGGAGGCGATAACTATGGAAGGGGGCTACTGATCAGTTTAAAATAAACAGCGGGTTAATTAAACATCAGCTGTGTCCTTCCTGCATGCTAGGAGACTAGGCACACTTTCAGTATTTGAAGAGAATAGAAAGAGAAATCAATAAACGCTGGAGATTCACTCCTATGCATTGCTAGAAGATACTCTCTCTGCCTTTATGCCATAAGAAAGTCGGAAAATAAAACTCGGAGATATCCTAGAATTTATATTGACTTTCAGGTACATAAATATTTTAGTATAACTGTGTTCCAAATACTGCATTTGTTGTTTTCCTGAGATTTAAATGTAACTGTGTATCCTTTATTTTATCTGGCAAACCTTCATAGAGGGGGCCCTCGGGGCCTGAGGCAGACTGGCGCTCCAAAACATCCATAACTAAAAGTAGTTTACATTCTGCTGGGGACAGAGCAATGTGCTTAGTAACTTGAAAGCATGGTACAACGTGGAAGATTCTAAAATAGAAATAAAAAGTACCTTGAAATCTTTCAGAGAGAACATTTAATTTGGACTAAGTGAATTAAAGGGCCTAATGGAAGGGATGCACCCTGTTCCTTTTTAAATATAAAATACAGAAGGTCTGAAAATCGAAGACATGTTTTTCACAATAATTAATCATATAATAAAATAATACAAATTCACACAGCAAATACATAGTGATAGTGTAATAGGAACAATTCCATATTCTTGGAACTGGGGAATATATTTTAGAAAAACAAAAAAAGAAATTCTCCCAGTTTCCAAGAACTTAAATTGGGGGAGGAGAACAAGAATTATTATCAGGCCTATTATGTGCAAAGCGATGGACAAACTCTAAAGAACATTAATAAAGTCTTCACACACAGAAAAATCATTGTACACAAACTATCCTGGGTAAAGTGATATTTCATCAAGGATGCGAAAGAAAGGACAGAACAGAACACATACAAATCTTTAAGGAAAGAACATCTCAGAAAGAGTAAAATACCCGCGCAAGTCCATGGGAGTCCGACTCAGCTGAGCAGGAGAATGGAGCCTGAACAATGCAGGTGAAGAGGTGGGCGAACTCTCAAAGGTAAAGGATTCTAATTGTGAAGAGAGTCCACTCCACGGCTCATGGCATGGGATCTTCTGGAATTTAATTTACGTGCGGCTGTGAACCTCCATGCACTGCAGGTTCTGGGATTCAAACCTAGGTCTTCTGTAAGGAAATTCAAGTGTTCTTAAAGTCTGAGCCATCAACAGCTAAATGTGACATTGTGTCTAATTGTCAAGTAATCCTAAAATTAGGACCTAGAATAACCGCTAACTTCTAATTATATCTAGAAAGAGTGATAATGGAGCAAACACGGCATTAAGTTACCTAGAAGATCGTGTAAAGATGCCAACTAGGTATCCCAGAAGATGCTGTCTTTTGTTATCTGTATGAATAAAATTATATATCCTATGCTTTTTCCTCTGTTTTTTTTTTTTTCTGTCTTTTAAAGTAGTTGCTATGAAGAATCCTGGAAAAGATTTTCTGAACACATACAGTCGTAGTCTCTTCTCATAGGGTGTGCAGAAACCTTCAAGAGAAGCCTACACATGCTATGTTACCAGTTTTACTTGTAACTCAATGTATCTAGCTTCAAAAAAAAATTAAAGCAATTGATACTGGGAGTAAATTTATACATTAATTTGGAAACAGTAGAATTTCTGATATATACACTTCCATCAAGGAAAATAAAGTGATGTGATCTCTCTTAAGAATCCTTTGTACATCTATTAAACAGAGGTTTTTAAAACACACTATGATTGGGATATAAAATAAGCAAATCCTGACAATCCTGACAGCACCCCCTATTCTACTCCAAGTAGAAGATGAGCATCGAAGAATCTCCAGTGTGAGATGATTGAATTGGTGGTAAGCCGTTCTCTTGGCAAGAAAAACCCCTTGCTTCAACTGTAGACAGACTTCTGTCCAAAAAGGACAAAACTTGGAAGCAGATAAGTCGACAGCCTAGCTCTGCCAAGACAGGGTAGGTAAGTCCTTCATAATTCCTGCTCTACAATCAATGTCTGTCAGAGAAATGGGGCCAAATGGCTGAAGATTGATGCTGTAATGTATGGAGAGAAAATGGGAACTGTCCAGGGAGCCACTGGTATGTCATTTTTTAGTTTTGGAAGCTGCAGGCCCTGCACTTCCTATATAATCAGATATATTTATCCCTCTCAGGTCTCTGAGGTGGTTGAAGAATAGATAGCTAGAG
>CAJQZJ010016036.1:0-13581 GCA_907164525.1 Lophiomys imhausi | reverse complement strand
AATAAATAGGCCACAATTATGAGAGTTATATGGCTTAGCATACATTCCCAATGTCCAGTCCATATGTATTTGGCACCTGACTTTAAAGTTCTACTATCTAACCATCTCCATGAATTTAAAGTTCTATATCCAACTCAGCTTTCATCCTAACTTTCATCACAATTTTAAAAAAATCTTCTTAGATCCAGAACACCCTCTTGATTCCTAAACAACTCAAAATTTAACTATGAGACTCTAGCTATCTATTCTTCAACCACCTCAGAGACCTTAGAGGGATAAATATATCTGATTATATAAGAAGTGCAGGGCCCACAGCTTCCAAAACTAAGAAATGACATACCAGTGGCTGCCTGGACAGTTCCCATTTTCTCTCCATACATTACAGCATCAATCTTCTGCCGTTTGGCCCCATTTCTCTGACAGACATTGATTGTAGAGCAGGAATTATGAAGGACTTGCCTACCCTGTCTTGGCAGAGCTAGGCTGTCGACTAACCTGCTTCCAAGTTTTGTTCTTTTTGGACAGCATTCTGTCTACAGTTGAAGCAAGGTGTTTTTCCTGCCAAGAGATAGGCTTGCCACTAATTCTATTAGCTCCCACTGGAGATTCTTCGATGCTCATCTTCTACTTAGAGTAGAATAGGGGTGCTGTCAGGAGCTGTTTAAGAAATCTAAAGTTAAGAAAACATCTTTGAACGCCATATTCTGCAGATCTCTTGAGGTTTTTGAAGATGCCCTATCTATCTCTTATATTAGGATAAGCAAATGCTGCTTGTCTCTTAGCAACTTGATTTCTGATTAGCTTAGAAAATAACTATAATAGACTGTCATAGTACCTAACAAAATAACAGGCTTGCATGACTACTAGTTTTCATTTCTTAATTATCCTAAACAGTTTATGACAATTGGTAGAAAAAGGCTGAAACTTCACATTTCATTTATTTTTACCCCCTAACCTTTCCATCCCACTCCTCTGGAGTGGAGTGTTCCTACATAACAGTCCCTCACCCCAGTTTAGAGGTCATATGAGAGCCAAGAGCCTCCTCATACACTGGGGGCTTACAAGGCAATACCACCAGTGAAAAGTGTCTCATTGCCAGGGAGAGAGAGCTAAAAAACAAACAAACAAATAATCAGACAAACAAATAAAAAAGCTCAAATGACAGGACATGCTGGTGAGGGTGTGGAGAAAGGGGAACCCTCCTCCATTGCTGGTGGGAGTGTAGGCTTGTGCAACCACTATGGAAATCAGTATGGCGATATCTTAGAAAACTTGGAATAGCTTTGCCTCAGGACCCAGCCATACCACTTCTAGGTATATGCCTAATGACTCCTCACGGAATCATAAGGACGTTTCCTCATCTATGTTCATAGCAGCCTTATTTGTAATAGCTAGAAACTGGAAACTACCTAGATGTCCCTCAACCGAAGAATGGATTAAAAAACTGTGGTACATCTACACAATGGAATATTACTCAGCTATCAGAAACAATGAAATTATGCAATTTACAGCCAAATGGATGGAACTAGAGAAGCTCATCCTGAGTGAGCTAACCCAGACTCAGAAGGATGCACATGGCATCTATTCACTTATAGTAGGATTTTAGCTATATAGTACAGGATATCGATACTACAACCAACACACCAAAGGGAACGTGGACATAGACTTTTTTATTTTTTCTAGGTCTTTCTAATAGTAACACCAGAGTCATCTTAAGTTGCTGAAGAAGCCTTTAATTAGAAATCTCCCCACTCTAGACAGAACAATGAAGAAGCTGAGATGCCCTTTTGCAAGAAAAACTTTTGACTCTTCCCAACCTGGTTACTGATCTTGATGTCAGAGAACCTAGCAACATGTTACATTTGAGTGCACACCTTGTATCCACAACACTTTGTACCCTCCTTTCTCTGCACAATATAAAATTCTAAGATTAAATAATGAGAATTAGACTCAGGAGCAGAAATGCATTGGCCTCTCAGCCTTTTCATACTGAGTTCACTTTGCTTCTTCTTCAAACACAACAATTAAACCCCAAAGGGAAAATTATCTTCTCTGGCTAATGCACACAGTGGTTTCTGAATCATATGTGTGGATTCATAATGATGCTGTTATTATTAAGAGGGATACTAATGATTTGCTACTAAAAAAGAGGTAGCTGAGATTTTATAACCCTATTAAATATCTGTATTTTATATGTAGCATATTATTTTTTTCTTTCTGAGATGACCTGAGTCACATATGCATTTTATAGCTTCCTAGAGAAACCAGAAAATGGTTCTGTAATTTTTCATTTTTTTAACCATGTGCAATAGGTCGGAGAATAATCATATATATCAAAAATGCTCTCTTTATCTTTGTTCTTTTATTTTATCTGGCAAGGAGAGATTAACATTGTTTACTGAATTTTATTCAAAAGAGCTACTTTTATTCTGTGGGTATTTGAGTGGAAAAGAAAAGCATTACTCCCCCCAAAATGTCATTCAAATAAAAACTATCCATTTAATGCTATACTGTTTTCTGAGTGGCTTTTGCGATTTGCTACTCTAAAGAGAAGTGACTGAAAGTGAAGCAAGCAATGCTTCAAGACTCAGAGATAACACTGAAATCACTGTCTGGTTGTAAGCAGGCAATCATTGAGAATTAAAGAAGTAGATGAGCACTCATTTGGGTACCATTCCCACAAATGCCTTAATAATTGACTCAACTTCCTTGCTCCAAAGGAAAGTAACTGAGAGAACGAAAGAGTCTCATGAAGAAAGCAATGTAACAGGACAAGACTGTTCAAAGAGGGGTAATTGTGAAAGCACACAGAGAAAAACATTCAGTAGGGCTTGTAATCTGTCCACATGTCAAATACACTGCAAATACACTCCTTGTTTTTTTTTTGTTTTTGTTTGTTTGTTTTCTATCAGCATGAGTTATAGGTCTTGGAGTCTACCTGTCAGATCTAGTCCTGGACGTTCACTTGGGAAAGGACCATAAATGTGCCTGGTCAGTTGGGAAAAGTCTAATTCCCAAGGGATGCCAAGGGGAAATAATCTTATAACCCTAGCCTTTCTCTCTCTTTCTCTGTCTCTGTCTTTCTCTTTCCCTCTCTCCCTCTCTCACATACATACACACATACATTGGCTTCTTTTAGCTTCCTCATACTTCTCTGAAAGGTTTCTTCTCCATTGCGTTGGTGGTTAGCTGTTGTTCAAGTACTGACTCCTGAGACTCCTTTGCAATACCTGGCTTGTGTGTCTAGGAATGAAGACTTACATTTCTACCCAGTTTCTATATGATGTCTAGGCTTCAAATCTCCAAACTACATTTCGTAGATCATAAATATGTTTTATTACATGGAGAAATCCATGACAAATAATGCTCAAAATTCTATAAAGGTCTAATCCCACCTTCATCTTTAAAATATACAACTACTACAATCGGAAATTTTAAATTATACATCTAATGAGTTAACTTTTCCCACTTGCTATCAAACCACCACAGTACTTAAATTGTTTGAATTCATTGCTATGGATAGCCACAAGAAAGGCTATGGACTTCTGTTGAAGAACATTTAATTCTACTGACAGATAAAAGGAAATGCCAAGTAAGCCTTTTCCTTTATAGTGTCAAATTCTTTACATGTTGTAAAAATATTATGACCAGTATGTAGAAAGAATAGGTTATAGATGTCACATCATTTGGTTTTTAATTTTAAAGCTTTCACACAGCCTTCTTTCCAAGGCTAATTCATCCAATAATATGTTTATCACATATCAGACAATAAAATGCCTACTATGTGCATGGGATTCTGGTGGTCCATGTGGAAGACTTTTAAAAAATCAGTAAAGAGTAAAGTCTCTGAGATAAAAGTACACAAAGCACATGTGCAACCTTACACATAGAATAACAAATTAAAATATAAAATAATAACCTTCCTATGAGGGGGCTCCAGAGATAAAAAGTCAGAAGCTTGGTGTAGTCTTTGTAGGGAGCTTCTGCCTTCTTAACATTGCATTTTTGCTTTCATAGAGAAGTGACCATTGCCACCTTGGTCAGGTGTTATGGTGGCTGCACTCAGCCTATGTCAATCATTCTGTCCATTGTTTTTCATTCCTTTTAACCCCACAGGCATGCTCAGCTACATATAACAAAATATCATAAGCATGTAGCTTAAAATCAATTCATGTTCATTTTTCAGAGTTGGAAAATCCAAAGTGTGGAGTCCAAAATCCAGGCACAGTAGATACCATGAATTTTGAGGGTCTATTCTCTGCTGTTAATATTTTTCACCTATGTTGTCACATAGACAAAACAAGGCAGCTCTCTAGGTCCTTCTTTCTGAGCCACTAAGCCTATTCATGAAGTCTCTGCTCATATAGTCTCATCTCCTCAATGGTCCCACCTTCTACTATCATTACAAGAGTAATTTAATTTCAATATATGAACACTCATGGAACACAAGCATGATTTTCTAATAGAGTTGTCTCAATCGCTTTGACCTATCGCTCAATCAAAATTTAATGATCATATTTCAATCACAGCTATTTTTCTAGGCAATGGATAATAAGAATAACTCAGACTACAAATTATCTCCCTAAAGGCCCTTATCATCTTATAACACACACACACACACACACACACACACACAAACACACACACAGAGAGAGAGAGAGAGAGACAGAGACAGAGACAGAGAGAGAGAGAGAGAGAGAGAGAGAGAGAGAGATTTTAAGGCAACATTGGTGTCATAATTGATGACACGAGGAAAACCAGGTAAAGGTGAGAGTTTTCTGGGTCCTGTAATACTTGAGACCAATCAAGAATTAAAAGTAGAAGAGGTCAATGAACAAATTAGGGAAACAGCAGAGGGAACAGTGTTGTCCTAGTAGAACACGTTCTTAATGAAATCTAAACTGCTTACAAACTATTAAAGAAAAATATTGTAAAAAATAATGAAAATAACATCTCACTAAGATATAAAACCTACTTTATAGCAAGAAGACCCATGACATCATTTTGTTGAACATGGGTCTCACACTAAGAATTGGAATGTACTCATTAATTTTAAGAAGAGTGACTGGCAGGGCAAGGAATGGTTTGTGGAAGGAACATGTAGTAGTGTTTTATAAGATGCAAAAGTTGGTTGAGCTTTGGGTGTTGTGTCTTCTCTGAGTGATGATGCTCTAAGAAGTGAACTAAAAGTGCCAAGAATAAATGTGAATACCAACTCATCAACCAAAGTCTGTGACTTATATACAAGATTCCACAGAGGCTCAGTCTCCACCCTTTTCTTGGTTCTGCTTCCGCATCTCTGTTTGAGATACTTGATGTGGCAGAGCCTTCAGTCAAGTCAAGGACATGATTCTAACTTAGGTCTGAGACACGTTCACTATATCAAAGACTGGTCTCATTTATTTTTCACAATTACACATTTGCTTTCTATCAGACCTAGTGGTAAAATAAAGAAAAGTGCTGAGTATTGATGTGGCCCAGTTGTCAGCCATAATGACCCTTATATACTTTTCTACCAAACTGTTTGAAATTGATCTGGTTTTACATCTCTCACAGTATTAGATTTTGATTCACAGGACAGTGTTCTTTGTTCTTTCCGGGTGTTTCTTCTGCTGTCTGACCATCATCTAAATTTTCAATCATTTGAAATTTTCACCCTTTGTTTCTGGTATTGCTCATCCATGCCTTACTGGGTTGGTGTTTCTTCATTTCATGTTTGTCGGCCACTCTCCATTGGCTGTCTCTCATCCACCCAAATTAAATTCAATAAAAGTAGCTTTATTGATTGGAACTTTGGACTAAAAACACAATAAGAATATTCTGAATATAGACCTTACATGTAATACAGAAAGAGAATCAGAGTTATTTGAACTTTAATACCTTTTCCTCCATCTCCCTTTTTTGTTATTTTTATTTTTGGAAGAAAATTTAAAAATGAGTACCTGGAATGTTCTATAATATCTTTAAAAGAAGCAATTTACTAAAAAATCAGAGAGTTTGTAGTTAATTCAATTCCCTCCAGACTCACATTCCTTCCAAATTGCACACTTCAAAACTACAGAATGTTAGATGCCCTCTGAGAATGCCTAAAGAGAAGGGGTAAAAGGTCCATGAAAGAAAATGAAAGTAAAAGCTAATTTATGGAGAGAAAAGAGAAAAGTCGCGAGGAAGTTTCAATTAATCCGTGATTGATTTAGCACTTAAGACCAATTGTTAAGAAGAAAAGAAATATTAGCATTTAATTAATTATTTAGGAGACTTTGAAGGGAATATATTCTGTAGTGTGCCAAACCTATGGCCTGCATGAAGAATAGATTAAAGCTCCCCAGGAGGTTGCTGGTGTGACAAAAAACTGAAGTATGCAGTACCAAAGGAACAATCTAATTCCAAGTTTAAAGATAAACAAATAAAAATTCATAGTGGACAAGGCTGAGGAGATGGAACAGTTAGTAAAGTACCAGCTTTACAGGTACAGGGACCTGAGTTCAGCTTCCCAGTACTCATTTAGAAAGCCTGGGATTTTGGTAGGTCCTTCAATCCCAGCCTCGGAGAGACAGACACAGGAGGATCCCTAGAGTTCGCTGGTCAGCTAACCTAGCCAAAAGAGTGAGTTCTAGGTCCAGCCTGATGCCCTGTCTGAAACAACAAGATGAAGCATGAGAGAGAGTGGTTGAGGAAGGTATCCATTGTTGGTCTCTGGCATGTACAAGCAAGCGCTGGCAAAGGAACATGTGTACACACATGCAAATGCACACATGCATAAAGCTCCCCTCACATGCACATATTTTCAAACAAGACCATGTACATGTATATACATAAAATGAAAAAAAGTATACTTATTATTAGCTGCATACAGATTTATGTTTCTGGATCTGGATCAGGATCACCTCAGGTTTTTGACAAGTAGTTTTGAGAATCTAAGAATCTATAATGATCATCTGCTTACCTCTAAAATATTAGTGTCCATACATTGTGCCCTTAAAAAAACCTAACCGAGGTTGCAATTCCATAGGAGCCGTAATAATGAGGAAGTTTTTATTAAAAATATATTCCATAACTCAACTCCCCAATAAAAAGACATAGGTTTACAGAGTGGAACCACAAGCAAGACCCTTCCTTATGCTGTATACAAGAGACACATCTAACTACCAAAGATAGACACTGCCTCAGAGTAAAGGGCTGGGGAAAGGTTTTCCAAGCAAATGGACCCAGGAAGCAAGCTGGAGTAGCCATCCTAATATCAAACAAAACAGACTTCCAACTGAAGTTAATGAAGAAAGACAAAGAAGGGCACTATATACTCATTAAAGGGAATATTCATCAAGAGGAAATCTCAATACTGAACATCTATGCCCCAAACACAAAGGCACCTACTTTCGTAAAAGAAACACTTCTAAAACTTAAAGCGCACGTCGATCACAACACATTAGTAGTGGGAGACTTCAACACCCCACTCACAACAATGGACAGATCATCAAGACAGAAGACAAACAGAGAAATATTGAGTCTAACAGAGATCATGAAACAAATGGACCTAACAGATATGTACAGAACGTTTCACCCAAACACAAAGGAATACACCTTTTTCTCAGCACCCCACGGAACCTTCTCCAAAATCGACCACATAGTTAGTCACAAGGATAGTCTCAATAGATACAAGAAAATTGAAATAACACCTTGTATCTTATCAGACCACCATGGAATAAAGCTGGTCTTCAACAGCAAAAGAATCAACAGAAAGCCTACACACACATGGAAATTGAACAGCTCCTTGCTGGATGACAACTGAGTCAGGGAAAAATAAAGAAGGAAATCAAAGACAACATACCCAAACCTACGGGATACATTGAAAGCTGTGCTACGAGGAAAGTTCATAGCACTAAGTGCTTTCAAAAAGAAAATTGTGACAGCTCATATAAGTGAACTAACAGCTAAGCTGGGTGAATTGGAAAAAAAAGAAACAAACACTCCCAAGAAGAGCAGAAGGCAGGAGATCATCAAATTTAGGGCTGAAATAAACAACTTAGATTCAAAAAAAAAAAAAAAACTATACAAAGAATCAATGAAACCAAGAGTTGGTTCTTTGAGAAAATCAACAAAATAGACAGACCCCTAGCCAAATAAACTAAAAGGCAAAGGGAAAGAACCCAAATCAACAAAATCAGAAAAGAAAAGGGAGAAATAACAACAGACATTGAGGAGATACAGAAAATATTTGGGCATTACTTTAAAAATCTATATTCCACTAAATTTGAAAACCTAAGCGAAATGGACAATTTCCTCGATAAATTCCACCTACCAAAACTAAATCAAAATCAGATTAACAGCTTAAACAGCCCAATAACACCCAAGGAAATAGGAACAGTCATTAATAATCTCCCAACCAAAAAAAGCCCAGGGCCAGATGGCTTTAGCACGGAATTCTACAGGACCTTCAAAGAGGAACTAACACCATTACTTTTCAAACTCTTCCACCATATAGAAACAGAAAGAACACTGCCAAACTCATTCTATGAGGCCACTGTCATTCTGATTCCTAAACCACACAAAGACCCAACAAAGAAAGAGAACTTCAGACCAATCTCCCTCATGAACATAGATGCAAAAATACTTAATAAAATACTAGCAAACCGAATTCAAGAACACATCAAAAGTATCATACACCATGATCAAGTAGGCTTCATCCCTGGAATGCAGGGATGGTTCAATATATGAAAGTCTATCAATGTAATTCACCACATAAACAAGATGAAAGAAAAAAACCACATGATAATCTCGCTAGATGCAGAAAAGGCATTTGACAAAATCCAACACCCCTTCATGCTAAAAGTTCTGGAGAGAACGGGCATACAAGGACCATACCTAGAAATAATAAAGGCAATATACAGCAAGCCAGTAGCCAACATCAAATTAAATGGAGAGAAGCTTGAAGCATTTCCTCTAAACTCGGGAACAAGACAAGGATGTCCACTTTCACCATATCTCTTCAATATAGTACTTGAAGTACTTGCTAGAGCAATAAGACAACTAAAGGAGATCAAAGGGATAAAAATTGGAAATGAAGAAGTCAAATTATCCCTATTCGCAGATGATATGTTAGTATACATAAGCGACCCCAAAAACTCCACCGAAGAACTCTTACAGCTGAAAAACAACTTCAGCAAGGCGCTGGATACAAAATTAATTCAAAAAAATCAGAACCCCTTCTTTATACAACAAACAAATATACCGAGAAAGAAATAAGGGAAACAACCCCCTTCACAATAGCCAGAAACAACTTAAAATACCTGGGGGTAACTCTAACCAAGCATGTAAAGGACCTATACAACAAGAACTTCAAGCCCCTGAAGAAAGAAATGGAAGAGGCCTTTAGAAGATGGAAAGATCTCCCATGCTCATGGATAGGTAAGATCAACATAATAAAAATGGCTATCCTACCAAAAGCAATATATAGATTTAATGCAATTCCTATCAAAATACCAACAGAATTCTTTATAGACCTGGAAAAAGCTATTCTCAACTTCATATGGAACAACAAAAAGCCCAGAATAGCTAAATCAATCCTGTACAATGAAAAAACATCTGGAGGTATCACCATCCCAGATTTCAAGCTGTACTACAGAGCAACAGTAATAAAAACAGCATGGTACTGGTATAGAAACAGACCACTGGATCAATGGAATCGAATTGAAGACCCAAACATGGATCCACACACCTATGGCCAACTAATCTTTGACAAAGAAGCCAAAACCGCACAATGGAAGAAGGACAGCATCTTCAACAAATGGTGCTGGTCCAACTGGATGTCCACTTGCAAAAGAATGAAATTAGACCCATACCTATCACCTTGTACCAAACTTAAATCCAAGTGGATCAAAGACCTTAACATAAAGCCGACCACACTAAATATACTAGTAGAAAAAGTAGGAGAAACCCTCGAACTCATTGGCACAGGTGACAACTTCCTGAACAGAACACCAACAGCTCAGGACCTGAGATCAACAATCAATAAATGGGACCTCATGAAACTGAAAAGCTTCTGTAAGGCAAAGGACACTGTCATTCGAACAAAACAGCAACCAACAGACTGGGAGAAAATCTTCACCAACCCCACATCTGATAGAGGGCTATTATCTAAAATCTACAAAGAACTCAAGAAACTAAATGCCAAGAAACCAAATAATCCAATCAAAAAATGGGAGATGGAGCTAAATAGAGAATTCACAAAGGAGGAATCCCTAAGGGCTGAGAGACACATGAAGAAATGTTCAACATCCTTAATCCTCAGAGAAATGCAACTCAAGATGACCCTGAGATTCCACCTAACAACTGCTAGAATGGCTAAGATCAAGAGCTCAAATGATAGCGCATGCTGGCGAGGGTGTGGAGAAAGGGGAACCCTACTCCATTGCTGGTGGGAGTGTAGGCTTGTGCAACCACTATGGAGGTCTGCCTGGCGATATCTTAGAAATCTAGGAATAACTTTGCCTCAGGACCCAGCCATACCACTTCTGGGTATACACCCAAAGGACCTCTCACAGAGACATAGGGAAGTCTCCTCATCTATGTTCATAGCAGCCTTATTTGTAATAGCTAGAAATTGGAAACAACCCAGATGTCCCTCAACTGAAGAATGGATTAAAAAATTGTGGTACATCTATACAATGGAATATTACTCAGCTATCAGAAACAATGAAATCATGCAATTTGCAACCAAATGGATGGATCTAGAGAAGCTCATCCTGAGTGAGCTAACCCAGTCTCAGAAGGATGCACATGGCATCTATTCACTTATAGTAAGATTTTAGCTATATCGTACAGGATATCTGTACTACAACCAACACACCAAAAGGAACATGGACATAATTTTTTTTATCTTTTTCTTTTTCCTTCTCCTTTTTTCTTTTTTCTTTTTCCTTTTCCCTTATCTTTTTCCTCTCTTTTTTGTTGATATTCTTTGTTTTTGTGGGTTTGTGTGTTTGTTGGTCTTTTTTTTAGTATTCCCCCAGGAGCAAGGAGACACCTTTCACTGGCAGTACTGCCTCGTAGGCCCCCGGTGAATGAAGAGGCTCTTGGCCCTCATATGACTACTGATCTGTGGTGAGAGACTGTTAGGCAGGGACACTCCACCCCAGAGGAACAAGACGGAAGAGTCAGGGGGTAGAGCATGGGAGGGTGGGGCTGGGAAGTGGGAAAAGAGGACAATATGATAAGGATGTAACCTGAAGCAAGAAACAAATTTATTAACTAAAAAAAAAAAAGGCAGGTGGCAGGGCTGAGACACTGTGAATGGAATAGAGGATACAGCCGTTCGGCCCGGTTTTTCAGACCTCCAGGTATCGAGAAGACGTGGAGCTAAGGTAAAATACAAGAGAATTGTGGTGTTGCCCATGCCTTTCACTTCAGCGGAGACGGGGGGAGCACCGTAGAGTTGGTGGTCTTATGTATTCTGGAGTCACACGGAGCGGGGTGGTGAGGGTGCATACTCTTGGTCCCACCACTCAAGAAGAATACACGCTTGGTCCCAGCTCCCAGCACACTGGAGACAGAAACGGGCAGATCCCGGAGCTCAGGGTCAGCCTGATGCAGGGCAAACTCTAAATAGAGAAAGACTTCGATCCAGGAGTGGTGGAACACATCTTTGATCCCTTCAGATGGGAACCACAGGTCTCTGATCCCAATAATTAGAGTTCAGAGACACACACATGGGATTTGGAGGGACCTAGGTTTGGAGGCTACTTACAAAATGCCTTCTCGATGCAGGCAGATTGCCCTTTGAGATCTCAAAATATATACACTGGAGCTGGTTTAGCTCCAAGGTGACAGAATGATTTCTTCTTTAACCCGAATTGAAAGATAATGCTTTGTATGTTGTCGGAAGGCCAAATTTGCATCAGGAGAAGTATTACCTAGCCCCCCCACACCAAAAAAAAGAGGGAAATTGTCCCAGGGTTGGGATTGGGGCAGGGCTCTGTTCTTATCTTTCCAGGAGAATCGAAGAGTCCATTAGGGGAACCCGGGGACGGCTGGACAGTAGAAACCTCAGCAGAGAGCAGAATCAGGCATCAAGGAGGACGAGTGACCTAGTTGATTCTTCCTGGCAGACTTCCTCAATAGCTGTCTCCATCGGGGCCTGCAACCACGGCAATCCCATGTCGCTGGGACTGTTCAGCTCTACACAATGCCCCGGCCAGAACCTCAGTGAAGCCTGCAAGATCAGCTTGTGCCTACAAACTCCTTAGGTCATCTGAACAGCTGAGAACAGAAGGACTGAACATAAAAGTAGTGTACTAACATTTTTAACCATTTTTTCCATTTGGGTTCGGGCCCCAAACAGGTCTACTACGACCCAAATCAGCAGGAAGTCACTTTAAGAGAGCAACGTCCCATGCCCAGAGGGTGGGGAGGGTGTTTCTCCGCCCTTCTTTTCGGTTATTCGAAGGATAACTGAAAACTCTGATATTTAGGGGAAGAGATTACAAGCTGATAAATGGTCCTGTTTAATGGGTTTTGGAGGTTAGCCCCAGGGACTTCCTACTTTTCCTTTTCTGTATCCTTCTTCCTCTCCTATGTAGGAGTGCATGGGCTTGAGAAAAATGAGATATAGACATAGCACAGGAAGGTCCAAGAAGAAGGGGCAGATTATTGAATATGCCCTTATACCTTTGTATATTGATACAAAATTAGTAGTTTATTTGGCTAAAGTGGTATTGACCATTGTTTATTGTGCAAAAATAAGATTGTATTGGATTACATCGGTATTGATCTTTGTATATTGATACAAAATTAAGATTATAGTTGGCCACAATGGTATTGACCCTTGTATATGGACGTAATATTAAGATTGTATTGGGCTACATAGGCATTGATCTTTGTATATTGATACATAATTAAGAGTATATTTAACCACAATTGAATAGATCTTTGTATATTGATACAAAATTAAAGGTAACGCTTCCTAATGGTATCATACCTAGAGATAATATTAAAATGTGAAGCTCTGGCCTCTTGATACCAACCGTCTAAAACGGTCTAGGATAGTTAAGTAAAACAAACTCCTAGTCATGCAAACATGTCACTTTGTTAGCTACTATGACAGTCTATCACAGATATTCTCTAAACTACCCAGTAATCAAGTTGCTAAGAGACAAGCAACATTTGCTTATCTAAATACAAGAGATGGATAGGGCATCTTCAAAAACCCCAAGAGATCTGCAGAATATGGCATTCAAAGATGTTATCTTAAATTAAGATTTTCTTTTTTTTGATATCGAGACATATCAGCGCCTGACAGCACCCCCTATTCTACTCCAAGTAGAAGATAAGCATCGAAGAACCTCCACTGTAAGATGGTTGAATTAGTGGCAAGCCTTTCTCTTGGCATGAAAAAACCCCTTGCACCAACTGCAGACAGACTGCTGTCCAAAAAGGACAAAACTTGGTAGCAGGGAAGTCGACAGCCTAACTCTGCCAAGACAGGGTAGGTAAGTCCTTCATAATCCCTGCTCTACAACAAATGTCTGTCAGAGAAACAGGACCCAAAGGCTGAAGACTGATGCAGGAATGTATGGAGAGAAAATG
>CAJQZJ010016027.1:0-17292 GCA_907164525.1 Lophiomys imhausi | reverse complement strand
TCGATGCTCATCTTCTACTTGGAGGAGAATAGGGGGTGCTGTCAGGAATTGATATGTCTTGATATAAAAAAATCTAAAGTTACGAAAACATCTTTGAATGCTATATTCTGCAGATCTCTTGAGGTTTTTGAAGAGGCCCTATCTATCTCTTCTATTAGGGTAAGCAGATGTTGCTTGTCTCTTAGCAGGTTTATTTCTGATTAGCTTAGCAAGTAACTATGATAGGCTGTCATAGTACCTAACAGAATAACCGGCTTGCATAACCATTAATTTGCATTTCTTAATTATCCTAAACAGTTTATGACAGTTAGTAGCAAAAGGCCGAAACATCACATTTCATTTCTTTTCTTTACCTCCTAACCCTTCCATCCCATTTTTCTGGGGTGGGGTGTCCTTGTATAACTGTCCCTCATCTCAGTTGAGAGGTCGTATGAGGGCCAAGAGCCTCTTCACTCATTAGGGATCTATAAAGCAGTACCATCAGTGAAAAGTGTCTCAATAAGTGTATCAATAAGGATACAATAGATAAAAAAGACTAAAAAATAGAAAAAATATAACTAATATATAAAAAATAAATAAAAAATAAAAATTAAAAATAAGAAGTCTATGCACATATGGCATCGATTCACTTATAGTAGGATTTTAGCTATATAGTAGAAGGTATCAATACTACAACTAACACACCAAAGGGAACTACGACAAGAGTCTTTATATAAAGATTACCTTGGAAATTTTACCACATTGGAGCAGAAGGTACTATACTCAGAACAGTAGAGCTTAAATGGTTGAGGCAAGTAGTGGGCGAGAATGTTAACAGATTATAGTATAATTCACAAAGCAAAAAAACAAAACAAAAAATACAAAAACCAAAACAAAACCAAGACAAACAAACAAAAACAAACTTGTTGGGATGAGAATAAAACACATGCTTTTGTGAAGGTCACAAAGATCTAGTAAAAGTGTGTGATTCATAGCTATGTTAGGATGAATAAGAGGACATTATTTATATAAAAACATTGCTTAAATTTCAAATATATCTATTTACTGCCATTTATTGCAACAACTTTGCCTATGTGATTTGAGGAATTCTGTCATGCTATAGAACTAGCTAAAGAATGACTTGTCCAAGCTGATCAGGGTAATGAACTACTGGTGACAATTTTTCATACTTTCATTATTCTCACATACACAGAAACCATGAGTGACTAACAGCTCAAATCCAGATATCTTTCTCCATGGAATCTTGTAATCCCTTTAACTATCTTTTACAGCATTATTTGGGATTCTTGGAACTTATTCTTCAAATTTAAATAAAAGATAAATATTATAAAAATGTGGGGTCATCACAAACTGTGAAAAATTTCCAATAATGTTGCTGTGAAAACTGTGTTGGAACATGCAACAAATGGTATTAAACCTTTATTTTATACTACACTACACACATACACCCACACACAATTTTAAAATGGGTTAAAAAACAAAACCCTAAATGCCAGCTTAAAGAAAGCTACATTTTTTTCTTTAAATATTTATTTATTAATTCAAGCCACATCTCCAATTTTAGCAAGACCATAGGACAGAGTATCCTGGATACTGACCATGGGAAGATACACACATACCACCACCACCACCACCACCATAACCACCACCACCAAAAACTCAGGCTAGTCAAGGAAATGTTAAACACTTTTGCACAGAAAAAGTCAGTCACAAAGAAGAAATGGATTTGACCTGGGAAAAGACATTTGTACACTATGTAGCAGATGAAGATTAACATAGAGTGTAAAGAGCATACTTATGGAATTCAAGAGAAGAAAATGAGCTCAATTTTAAAATGAAAAAGGACAATGCTTATTTCTGAAAACCACATATAATTTTCCAACATGATATCGAGGAAATGTAAATCCATAAAATATTATCTCACACTTATTAAGAGTTTATGTATCAAAAATTAAAAGGTTAACAAGTGCTAGTGAACACTTCCCATTATAGGTTACCTTCAACATCAACTTGACTGGATTGGGAATCATCATGAGATATACATTTGGGCAGGTCTGTATAGTTTGATTCCAGACATGCTTAACTGAGGACACTCCATCATTAATGAGGGGGGCACTACCTACCAATTAGTTGTGGTAGGGATCTAAATATAAAAAAGAAAGAAAATCAACTCCCCTCAACACATATTTACACACATACACATACATACACATTCTCTGCTTCCTGACAGAAGATGGCAATGTGATCAACTGCTCCATACTCTTGTTAGCATGACTTCCCAACCAAGATGGACTGCATTTCATCAAACTCTTATAAAAAGAAATAGTCTCTTAAAGTCTTTTGTCAGGTTAATTTGTCATAGCCATAAGAAAAGTAAATAATACATAATACATATGTATTATTATTAGAATAGAGTGGCTCTACCTATATTGTGATTACATTTTGAATAATAATCTTTTATGTCTGAATTTTTATTAAATCTTAACCTGAATTATTTTACTTTTAACCACATGTAAGTAAAAAACATGCTATTGTCTTATCAGAGAGAGAAATAATAGTTTCATTTTTTTATTTTAAAAGTTAATAGTTCAGGTTGAAGACATGATTCAGTTATTAAGAACACATATTACTCTTGCAGAGACCCTGAGAATAGTTCTAAACATCCAGATCTGGAGGCTTGTAGAGGAACTGATTTCCTCTTTAGCCTCCCTATGTGCACTTGTAACCTTTACTCATACCAGATAAAAACACATACACTTTATAAAAATGCATTATAAAGGATCCAAGATGGTGCTATCCATAGAGCATGGTATCTCAGTAGTGGGTGAATGATATTAGTCACTGTGGAGTGAATGTGAGGTCCCATAGCCAGCTCTGAAGCACAGATGGTGTTTGAATTTCCTTGGCCAACACTGAGACTGGTCACCATGTGACAGTGAATGTAAGCCCCAGTAACCACCACCCTGAGACCAGCCAGCTCTATCACCAGTCTAGAGAGGAGCGCTGGCCAGAGCAGATTCAGCACACAAGTGGATACAACCCACAGCTCCAGACACAAGTCCCACCTGTTTTCCTGAGATCCAGCCTGCATGTGGACCAGTACAACTAACTGCGAAAAACAACTGGACCACAAGAGCAAAGGAACCTAACCAACATCTGGATGTGGACACCAGGATCTCAGGATCACACAGCTCTTAGAACATGGGGTTTTCCTGAGCACCAAGGCCAACTGGAATCAGAAACAGCCAGACGAAACCAGGGTCAACCAGATGACTAAAGACCAGCGCAAGAACACCATCAAAAAACCCCACAGCATTATGACATGTCGAGAACCTAGATATGATGCTGTAGAAAACTCTGGAAATTCAACACAACTGAAATAAAGGAAAATAACCTTAATCCTACACTTATATAAATAATTGAAGGTTCAAGGGAGGTAATCAAATACCTCAGAGAGCAACAACAAAATGCTGCAAAAGAGGTGATGGAAATGAGTAAAGTTCTTCAAGGAATGGGAGACTTGAAAAGGGATGTTGAAGCAATTAAGAAAGCACAAGCTGAGACATCCATGGAGCTGGAAAATCTTAGGAAAAGAAAAGGAACTACAGGCACAATCGTCACCAACAGAATATAAGAGATGGAATAAAGAATTTCAGGCACAGAGGATAAAATTGAAGAAATTGATACATCTGTCAAAGAAAATATAAATTCCAAAAAAGTTCTGTCACAAAACTTTAACAGAATATTTTTATTTGCCAACACTTGTATTTATTAATACTTAACAAATCTCTACAAAATACCTAAATCCTATATCCTAAAACCTATAATCTAAAATCTATAATCTAAGAGTACCCTAATTCCTAAGAACACTCTAATACCTATCTAAAAACATTTAACTAACACTATTTTAACTTTCTTAAATATTTTTAGTGTAGGTCCATTCAGGATAATGTAGTTTATGGCAGCCCTGGAAGGCAGTCCCTTTCAAAGCTTACTGTTCATTGGCCCTTACTTTGCAAGTTCGCAATGCCAGTTCATTTCCACCACCAACATGTGGCCAGTTTGTAAAGTCAGTCTATTCCAGCTGCCAAACTAAGGCCAGCCTTGTTCATCAGCTAAAACTCACTTCTAACGGTCTCCTTGGCCCGGCCAAACCTCGTAGAAGAAGGCCTCTCCAAGCGGCTTCCGAACTCTGTTTGCCTCACACACTTTTCTAGTGCTCTGGACCCCAAGACAGATGCATTTAAAGAACTCTTTCTCTGTAAATTTTATGTAGGGACACTCCATTCCAGAGGAGTGGGATGGAAGGGATAGGGGGTAGAGGATGGGAGGGTGGGACTGGGAGGGGTCGAAAGAGGAAACTGCGATGGAGATGTAACCTGAAGTAATAAATAAACATTAAAAATAATTTTTATGCCATGTTTTTGCTTTAGGCTATAGTAGTATGAATTCTGTTAATGGTGTACCTTGCTGTTTGCTTATTCAGTGTGACTTTTCAGTCAGTGAGGACAGGAGAAAGAGAGAGACCATGTGGAATTATCATCTTGTATATCACATTATCTCAAGGTCCTTGGCAGTCTCAAGGGTCCACAAGATTTCTCACTACATCCAACATTCCCATTGCTCCTCATGATAACTAATTTCATCTGGATGGCTTGTGCAGTTTCTTAGCCATGCAGCTTCCTTCAACAAGGCATATCATCCAGCCATAACTGGCTTTTTGTCCATATCAGCAAACAAAAGGGATGCTAAGCTCCTCCTTAAGTGCTGCCAGATGCTAATCTGAACTGCCTACTAATTTCATTATAAAGACTTAACTTCTACCACACAAAACCTTCAGGAAATCAAGGACACTATGAAAATATGAGATCTCAGAATAATATGGATAGAAGAAAGAGAAGGTTCCCAGCTCCATGGACCAGAAAATATCTTCAACAAAATCATTGAAGAGAATTTCCCAAATCTAAAAAAAGAGATGCCTATAACTGTACAAGAAGTTTACAGAACTCCAAATAGAGTAGACCAGAAAAGAAACTCCTTCTGCTACATAATAATCAAAACACTAAATGTACAGAACAAAGAACAAATATTAAAAGCTGCTAGGGAAAAGGGTCAAGTAACATTTAATGGCAAACCTATCAGAATCACACCTGACTTTTCATCAGAAAGTAAAAGCCAGAAGGGCCTGGACAGACATTTTGCAGACTGTAAAAAAAAAACACAAATCCCAGGCCAGACTACTATTTCCAGAAGAATTGTCAATCAGCATAGATGGAGAATACAAGATATTCCATGAAAAAACTAAATTCAAATAATATCTATGGACAAATTCAGTTCTACAGAAGATATTAGAAAGAAAGCTACAACCCAAAGAGGTTAACTACACACAAGAAAACACAGGAAGCAAATAACCCAATGGTAGTAAAACCAAAAGAAGAGAAGCTCACTTATACGCTACTTCCAGCAGTATCAAAATGGCAGGAAGTAACAATCACTGGTCATTAATATTGGTCAACATCAACGGACTCAATTCCCCTATGAAAAGACTCAGACTAACAGAATGGATGCGGAAATAGAATCCTGCATTCTGCTGCTTACAAGAAACACACCTCAGGGAAAAAAAAAAAAAAAAAAAAAAAAAAGATAGACATTATCTCCAAGTAAAAGGCTGGAAAAAGATATACCAAGCAAATGGACCCAATAAGCAAGCTGGAGTAGCCATTCTAGTATCCAATAAATTAGACTTTCAGCCAACATTAATCAAAAGAGATGGGGAAGGACACTTCATACTAATCAAAGGAAAATCCACCAAGATGACATCTCAATACTGAACATCTATGTCCCAAATGTAAGGGCACCCACATTTGTTAAAGAAACACTGATAAAGCTCAAATCCCACATCGAACTCCATACATTAATAGGGAGAGACTTCAACACACCACTCTCACCACTGGACAGATTAATGATGCAGAAACCAAACAGAGAAATAATGAACCTGAGAAATGCCATGAATCAAATGGACCTAATTGATATCTACAGAACAGTTCACCCAAAAACAAAAGAATGTACTTTCTTCTCAGCACTTCATGGAAGCTTCTCCAAAATTGATCATATAGTCGAGCACAAAGCAAATCTGAAAAGATACAGGAAAATTGAAATTATCCCTTGTAATTGAATAAAGCTAGACTTCAACAATAACAAAAACAGCATAAAGCCTGTAAACTCATGGAAACTGAACAACTCTACTCAATGACAGGGAAGAAATGGTCAGGGAAGAAATAAAAAAAAAATTAAGATCTTCGTAGAATTTAATGAAAATGAAAACACAACGTACCCAAACCTATGGAACACATTGAATGCAGTGTTAAGAGGAAAGTTCATAGCACTAAGTGCCTTCAAAAAAGAAAATCCATACTCATGACCTAAAAGCACACCTGAAAGAGCTTGAACAAAAAGAAGCAAACATTCCCAAGAGGATCACATATGTCAGGGAACAAGCAAACTCAGGGCCAAAATCAATCAATAACTTAGAAACAAAAAGAACAATACAAAGAATTGACAAAATCAAGAGTTGGTACTTTGAGAATAAAAAAAAAATAGACAAAACCTGAGACAAAGTAACTAAAATGCACAAGAAAAATACTCAAATCAACAAAATCAGAAATGAAAAGGTGAAATAACAACAGACACTGAGGAAATTCAAAGAATCATTAGGTCCTACTTCAAAAACTTGTACTCAACAAAATTGGAAAACCAGAAATGGCCAATTTTCTTGATAGATTCCACCTATCAAGGTTAATTCAGGAACAGCTAAACAAATTAAACAGTCCTATAACCCTTAAGGAAATAGAAGAAGTCATTAGAAGTCTTCCATCCAAAAAAGTCCAGGGTCAGATGGTTTCGGCACAGAATTCTACCAGACTTTCAAAGAAAAGCTAACACCAATATTCTTCAAACTCTTCCACAACATAGAAACAGAAGGAACATTGCCAGACTCATTCTATGAGGCCACACTCACCCTGATACCTAAACCACAGAAAGACCCATTGGAGAAAGAAAATTTCAGACCAATTTCTCTTATGAACATGGATGCAAAAATACTCAATAAAATGCTTGCGACCCGATCCAAGATCACATCAAAAGTATCATACACCATGACCAAGGAGGTTTCATACAAAGTATGCAGGGGTGATTTAATATATGAAAATCCATCAATGTAATCCACCATGTAAACAGGCTGAAAGAAAAAAAAAACACATGATCATCTCATTGGATGCTACAAAAGCATTTGCCAAAATTCAGCAACCCTTTCATGATAAAAGTCTTAGAGAGATCAGGCATACAAGTACCATAGTTAAACATAATAAAGGCAATTTACAAGCATAGCCAACATCAAACTAAACGGAGAGAATTTAAAGAATTTCCTCTTGAATCTGGGACAAGGCAATGCTGCCCACTCTCTCCATATATCTTCAACATAGTACTTGAAGTTTTAGCTAGAGCAATAAGACAACTAAAGGAGATCAAGGGGATACAAATTGGAAAGGAAGAAGTCAAAGTATCCCTATTGGCAGATGATATGATAGTATACATAAGTGACCACAAAAATTCCACCAGACAACTCCTATAGTTGATAAACTCCTTCAAAAAGGTGGCTAGATACAAAATTAATTCAATAAAATCAGTAGCCCTTCTTTGCACAAAAGATAAGTGGGCTGAGAAAGAAATTAGGGGATCAACACCGTTCACAATAGCCACAAATAATATAAAATATCTGGGAGGTAATTCCAACCAAGTGAGTGAAAGACCTGTATGACAAGAAATTCAAGTCCCTGAAGAAAGAAATTGAAGAAGTTATCAGAAGATGAAAAGATCTCCCTTGCTCATGGATAGGTAGGATTAACATAATAAAAATGTCCATCTTACCAAAAGCAATATACAGATTCAATGAACTTCCTATCGAAATACTAACAATTTTCTACACACCTTGAAAGAACAATTCTCAACTTCATGTGGAAAAACAAAACAAAAAAATCCAGAATAGCTAAATCAATCCTGTACAATAACAGAACAGCTGGAGGTATCGCCATCCCTGATTTCAAGCTGTACTATAGAGCAGTAGTAATAAAAACAGCATGGATATGTCAAAGAAACAGACTGTTTGTTCAATTGAATTGAGTCAAAGACCCAGAAATAATCCCACACACCTACGGTCACTTACTTTGTGATGAAAAATCCAAAAACATACAATGGAAAAAGGACAGCATCTTCAACAAATGGCACTGGTCTAACTGGATGTCAACATGTAGAAGAATGTGAATAGATACTTATTTATCACCCTGCACAAACTTAAGTCTAAGTGGATCAAAGACCTCAACATAAATGCAGACACACTAAAATTAATAAAAGAGAAAAGCCTGCAGTTCATTGACAGAGGTGACAAGATCCTGAACAGAACACCAATAGCTTAGGATCTAAGACAAACAATCAAGAAATGGGACCTTATGAAATTGAAAAGCTTCTGTAAGGCAAAGAACACTATCCTTAGAACAAAACAGCAGCCTACAGTTTGGGAAAGGATCTCCACCAACTCGATATCCAACAGAGGGCTAATATTCAAAATATATAAAGAACTCAAGAAACTAAACACCAAAAATATCAAATAACTCAAGCACAAAATGGAGTATGGAGACAAACTGAGAATTCACAAAAGAGGAATCTCTAAAGGCTGAGAGGCACTTGAAGAAATGTTCAACATCTTCGATCATCAGGGAAATGCAACTCAAAATGACTCTGAGATTCCATCTCATATCCATCAGAATGGCTAAGATCAAAAACTCAAATGACAACACATGCTGGCAAGGATGTGGAAAAAGGAAAACTCCTCCATTGCTGGTGGATGTGCAAACTTGTACAACCACTTTGGAAATCAATCTAGTGATATCTTAGAATATTGGGAAAGGTTCTACCTCAAGACCCTACCATACCCCTCCTGGGCATATGTCTAAAAGATACATCACCAAACCACAAGGACATTGCCTCAACAATATTCATAGCAGCTTTATTTGTAATAATCAGAAAGTAGAAACAACACAGATGTCCTTCAATTGATGAATGGATTTAAAAAAAAAACAAAAAAAACCCCTATGATACATTTACACAATGAAATATACTACTCAAGTATCAGAAACAATGAAATCACACAATTTGAAACCAAATGGATGGATCTAGAAAAGCTCATCCTAAGTGAGCTGACTCAGTCCCAGAAAGATAAACATGGTATGTATTCTCTTATAAGTGGATATTTACCTTATACCACAGGACAACCATCCTACAACCCATAGACCCAAACAGATAGGAACCTAGCATAACTATCCTAGTAGAAACTCCACCCAGCAGTGAGTCATGGAAACTGTTGAGGTTAGTGGAACACTGTACCCTAGATGGTATGCTGTATATAGCTCAGTACAAGTGGAAGTTCTTGGTCCTAACATGACTGATGAACTGAGGGAGTATGAAATATGAGGGCCCATCTTATCTGAGGAGAAGGGGAGTACTGAGAAGAGGAACAGTGAGGAGGGAAGGAGAGAGGGAGAGAAAGAAGGAGAGAGGGAGAGAAAGAAGGAGAGAGGGATTGAGGGAGGGATGGGCCTGGTGGGGAGGAGGGTGGTAACTTGGAAAAACAAATTAATTTTTAAAAAGGAAGTAACTAAGCTTAAAAATACATAATAAAATAAAATATAAAAATTTCAAATGATAATTTACCAAAGGCATACTTGCCTTACTGGCATAAAAGGAAAAATGGTCTTAATTTCAGTTGAGAACGTTAGACTGAAGGTTGCCACATAACTCACACACATTTGATATCAGTTTATAAGTTTTTTCCCTATATATAAAGGATATTTTCATTGTTTGATATTAAAAAGCAAGCTAAGAGGTTTTAAATGTTGTAAATAAATTATGGGTCACTACAGTTCAACCTGGTTATCTACACTTCTAAGAGTTGAATTAATTTGGAGCTAAGATAAAATATTTGAGAAGGGCAGTGTTAACCCATGCCTTTAACCACAACAGAGACAGATGACTATAGAGTTAGTTGTCTTTTAAATTCTAGAATTATAATGAACAGGGTTGTGATGATTCACACCTTTAACCCAACACTTGAGATGCATACACATTTAATACCATCACACTGGAGATAGAAACATGTAGATCTCTGATTTCAAGGGCAGTTCGACACAGAGCAAGCACCAAATAGAGAAACACATAGATCCAGGGGTAGTAGTGCACTACAACAACTGGGAGGCACATACCTTTGATCCCAATACATGGAAGGTAGAGGCAGACACATAGGATTTGCAGTGATTTAAGTTTAAGCCTGCTTGAAAAACACATACTGAAATTCACAGTGAATTGTCCTTTGTGATCTCAAAATATATACACTTAAACATATGTTTAGTTCCAAAATATCAAAAGTATTTTTTAAGATTTCAATTGAAAGATAATACTTTTTTCTTTTTTTATTGCTTAAGGTTACATCTCCATCATAGTGTCCCTTTTCCACCCTTCCCAGTCCCTCCCTCCTACCCTCTAACCCCTAACCATTCCATCGGAGTGTCCCTACATAACATTCCTCCACCCCAGTTCAGCAGTCATATGAGAATCAAGAGCCTCCTCATTCACTGGAGTCCTACAAGGCAGTACCAGGGAAAAGTGTCTCAATGACAGGGAGAGAAAAGAAACAAACAACAAAAACAAACAAACAAAAAAAAAACAACACAAAAAGTCTATCTCCATGTTCCCTTTGGTGCATTGGTTGTAGTATAGATATTTTGTACAATATAGCTAAAATCTGACTATAAGTGAATAGGTGCCATGTGTATCTTTCTGAGTCTGGGTTAGCTCACTCAGGATGAGCTTTTCTAGTTCCATCCATTTGGCTGCAAATTGCATAATTTCCTTGTTTCTGATAGCTGAGTAGTATTCCATTGTGTAGATGTACCACAGTTTTTTAATTCATTCTTCAGTTGAGGAACATCTAGGTTGTTTCCAGTTTCTAGCTATTGCAAATAAGGCTGCTAGGAATATAGATGAGGAAACTTTCTTGTGATTCAGTGAGGAGTCACTTGGATGTATACCCAGAAGTGGTATGGCTGGGTCCTGAGGCAGAGATATTCCAAGTTTTCTAAGATATCCCCAGACTGACCTCCATAGTGGTTGCACAAGCCTACACTATAACCAATGGAGGAGGGTTCCCCTTTCTCCACACTCTCACCAGCATGTGCTGTCATTTGAGCTTTTGATCTTAGCCATTCTGACAGGTGTGAGATAGAATCTTAGAGTCATCTTGAGTTGCATTTCCCTGATGATTAAGGATGCCGAGCATTTCTTCAAGAGTCTCTTGGCCTTTAGGAATTCCTCCTTTGTGAATTCTCTGTTTAGATCTGTTCCCCATTTTTTGATTGGATTATTTGGTTTCTTAGCATTTAATTTCTTGAGTTCTTTGTAAATTTGGATATTAGCCCTCTATCAGATGTGGGGTTGGTGAAGATTATTTCCCAATCTGTAGGCTGCTGTTTTGTTCGAATGACAGTGTCTTTTGCCTTACAGAAGCTTTTCAGTTTCATGAGGTCCCATTTATTGATTGTTTTGTACAAGGGGATAAGTACAGGTCTAATTTTATTCTTTTACAAGTGGACATCCAGTTGAACCAGCACCATTTGTTGAAGATGCTGTCCTTTTCCATTATACGGTTTTGGCTTCTTTGTCAAAAAGAGGTGACCATAAGTGTGTGGGTTCATTTCAGGGTCTTCAATTCGATTCCATTGATCCACTGGTCTGTTTCTATACCAGTACCATGCTGTTTTTATTACTATTGCTCTGTAGTACAGCTTGAAATCTGAGATGGTGATACCTCCAGATCCCAGATCTTTTTTTATTGTACAGGATTGATTTAGCTATTCTGGGTTTTTTGTTGTTCCATATGAAATTGAGAGTAGCTTTTTCCAGATCTATAAAGAATTGTGTTGGTATTTTGATAGGAATGTCATTTTATCTGTATATTGCTTTTGGTAGGATGGCCATTTTTATTATGTTGATTCTTCCTATCCATGAGCATGGGAGATCTTTCCATCTTCTGATGGCCTCTTCAATTTCCTTCTTCAAGGACTTGAAGTTCTTGTTGTACAGGTCCTTTACTTGCTTGGTTAGAGTTAACCCCAGGTATTTTATATTGTTTGTGGCTATTGTGAAGGGAGTTGTTTTCCTGATTTCTTTCTCAGCCCATTTATTTGTTCTATAGAGAAGGGCTTCTGATTTTTTTGAATTAATTTTGTATGCAGCTGCATTGGTGAAGGTGTTTCTCATCTGTAAGAATTCTCTGGTGGAATTTTTGGCGTTGCTTATGTATGCTATCATATCATCTGCAAAGAAGGATAATTTGACTTCTTCCTTTCCAATTTGCATCCCCTTGATCTCCTTTAGTTGTCTTATTGTTCTAGGAAGAACTTCAAGTACTATATTGAAGAGATATGGCGAAAGTGGTCATCCTTGTCTTGTCCCTGAGTTTAGCAGAAATGGTTCACGTTTCTCTCCATTTACTTTGATGTTGGCTACTGGCTTGCTGTATATTGCCTTTATTATTTCCAGATATGTTACTTGTATGCCCTTTCTCTCTAGAACTTTTAGCATGAAGGGGTGTTGGATTTTGTCAAATGCTTTTTACACATCTAGTGAGATAATCATGTAGTTCTTTTCTTCCATCTTGTTTATGTGGTGAATTAAGTTGATGGATTTTCATAGATTGAACCATCCCTGTATTCCTGGGATGAAACATAGTTGATCATGGTGTATGAAAGTTTTGATGTGTTCTTAGATTTGGTTTGCTAGTATTGTATTAAGTATTTTTGCATCTATGTTCATGAGGGAGATTGGTCTGAAGTTCTCTTTCTTTGTTGGGTCTTTGTGTGGTTTAGGAATCAGGGTAACTGTCGCCTCATAGAATGAGTTTGGCAGTGTACTTTCTGATTCTATTTTGTGAAAGAGTTTAAAGAGTATTGATATTAGCTCTTCTTTGAAGGTCTGATAGAATTTTGTGCTGAAACCATCTGGCCTCTGGCTTTGTTTGGTTGGGAGATTTTTAATGATTGTTTCTATTTTCCTAGGGGTTATAGAGCTGTTTAATCTGTTAACCTGATTTTGATTTAGCCTCAGAATGTGGAATCTATCAATAAAATTGTCCATTTCGCTTAAGTTTTCATATTTGGTGGAGTATAGATTTTTAAAGTAGGACCTAAATATTCTCTGGATTTCCTCAATGACTGTTTTTTCTCCCTTTTCATTTCTGATTTTGTTGATTTAGGTTTTTTCCCTCTGTCTTTTAGTTAATTTGGCTAAGGGTTTGTCTATTGTGTTGATTTTCTTGAAGAGCCAACTCTTGGTTTCATTGATTCTTTGTACAGTTCTTTTTGTTTCTAAGTTGTTTATTTCAGCCCTAATTTTGATGATTTTCTGCCTTCTGCTCCTCTTGGGAGTGTTTACTTCTTTTTTTTTGCTTGTAAAACTGTGGACTCTTTGAATTCCTTCATAGATTTAAATTCTTCTTGAAAGGACTTTATCATTTTCCCGACTGTAGAATTGTCGTCGTTTTCATGTGTTTCAGCTGTGGTAAAGTGGTCAGGTCTTGCTGTACTGTCATCTTTGCATTTTGTTGGGGTTATAATTCCCTGGATTTTGTTGATTCTGCTTTTTTGCTGTCCTTTTGCCATTTGGTTGTTCTTAGCTGTTTGTTCCTGTTGCCTTCTGGACTTGGAGCCAAGGGGGGTGCTTTGTTGTGGCAGTCATATTGCTTGGTGATCTGTCGCTTTCCATTGGCTGGATGGGGCCTTGTGTGGAGGTTCTCACCTCCAAGTGCTCACCCCTTCCTGTTTTGTCCCAACTGGGGACTCAGGTGATGGGTTGTGATGGGGATGTGTTCCTGTAGATTCCTGGGATCCAACTGGTCTTCATATAGATGACAGTGCAGGTTGGTAGGCCACAGGCTGTTGGGTGGGGTTGTAGCTACCCTGCAGCTTATATGTTGGACAGTGTTTGTGCTCCTCCCCAGCTACTTACAGGGGGTTCTCAGGGTCAATGTGTATCTCATAGCCAGAAGCATTAGATGTGAGCTGGTTCAGGCTATTCCCAGGCAATGAGGAATGGCTTGGGATTGTTTCACTGCTCACAAGTCAGAGATCTCTATGTTGCATACTGAATGTTCAGCCTGCAGCGGCTCTGCTGGTATGGTCCTGTGTGTCCAGGCACAGATTCTGTGGACTGTGGAGGTCCCAAGTTTGGTGGTTGAGACTGCCTGCTGGAGTCTTGAAAAGATTCGACTCCACGCCCTTAAGGTGAGTCACTCAGCAGTGCCCCCCAGGTTGAAACCTCACCGATCCAGGGGTGGAACTGGATGCTTATGCTTAAGCTCCGGTTTCCCGCTGGAAGGGCCAGCACTAGCAAAAGTGTCTAATAATAATAACCCCACAATTTGCCTAGGGTTTGGACCTTTGGCGGGCAAATCTGCCTTCCAACCTGGCTGCCCTTTCTGCCACTCTCACAGTTCAGCATATATGTCTATGGAGCTGGCTTTGGATACTGGCAAATGAGGCCACTGTCTTCCAAGTTCCGGTACACAGCAGTCAAGCTGCCACATAACCCGTTGCCAGAATAGTACCCTGCTGCTCATTCCAGCTTCAGCATTTTTTTTCAACGACTGTAAATCCAATAGAGGGGCCTGTACGTACGTCCAAAACCCCTCTGGGGAAGCACAAATATGCTTGCATTTTCCAGAATGCAGCTGTGGACCCGCTGGCCGCTGGGATGACCTGTTGTGGAACTGTCAGCCGCTGTGCAGCCCACCACCGCTGTGGTGCACACTGCTAAGAGTGTATGGCACTCCCAAGGGTCTCCAATCTTTCACTAAATAGCTGGAATGCCTGTGTGGGATCTGGGGGCCCAGTAGGCTGGTTAGTAACCCTGTGTGGGGTTCGAATCTGCCCGCTGGTATTAGAGTGGTTCTTACCCTGTGTCTCTCCTGGTGGGCGTTCCTGATTCACAGATTCAGCAGCTTCCGTGCTTGTCTGAGAGAGGGGAGGAGTCCTACCCTGGGACTTTTAATGGTCCCTGTGTAGCTGGGTGAAACCCAGGGGGATCGAGTCACCCAGATTATTGCACAGTGTCTTATAACTGTGTGGCTTTATGGATGTTTTCCCTGAGTTTAGAATGTATCCAAGTGGGCGGCCGCCGTCTTGGATTCCTCAGTAATACTTTTTATATTGTCAAAAAACTCAATGTGTTCTAGGAAATATATTATTTGCCCCCCAAAAAGTAGTGCCCTAGAGTTAGGATTAGGGCATTGTTCTGTTTTTATATTTCCAGGAGATTAAAAGCATCCATCTAAGGAGTCCAGGGACAACTAGATAACTGAAACTTTGGAAGAAAAGGGACCAGACACCAAAGAAGACCAATAGCTCAGATGATCCAGCATCACAGACTTTCTCAATAGCTGTTTTCTCAAAAGCGTATCACCAGAACAACTTAAAGTGGCTAATTAAGATAGTTAAGCCCCACAGAATGTTCCAGCCAGGACTTCAGTAAAGCCCTGAATTTCAGCCTTTGACTACAAAACTTCTTAGGACATTTAAATAGCTGAGCACAAAAGGACTGAACATCAAATGTTCAAATGCTACTATTAACTGGCTTAACCATTTCCCATTCTTATTTGGGCTCTTAAACAGGTTTCCTACATCCCAAACCTGCAGAAAGCAATTTTAAAAGAGTGATATTCCATACCCAGAAGGTGGGATTGGTGGGTTTTTTTCTTTTCTACCTTTGGCCATTTGATGGATTATAGATGTTTGTGGTTATTTAGGGGAATTGGTAACAAGTTATTAAATGGTCTTGTTAAATAAGTTTTGGAAGTCTGTTTTGTTTGATATTAGGATGGCTACTCCAGCTTGCTTCCTGGGTCCATTTGCTTGGAAAACCTTTTCCCAGCCCTTTACTCTGAGGCAGTGTCTATCTTTTGTAGTTAGATGTGTCTCTTGTATACAGCATAAGGAAGGGTCTTGCTTGCGGATCCACTCTGTAAACCTATGTCTTTTTATTGGGGAGGCGGACAGCAGAATCCTCAGCAGAGAGCAGAATCAGGCACCAAGGAGGATGAGTGACCCAGTTGATTCTGCCTGGCAGACTTCCTCAATAGCTGTCTCCATCGGGGGCCTGCAACCACCACTGCAATCCAGTGTCGCTGGGACCATTCAGCTCTACACAATGCCCCGGCCGGAACCTCAGTGAAGCCTGCAAGATCAGCTTCTGCCTACAAACCCCTTAGGTCATCTAAACAGCTGAGAACAGAAGGACTGAACACAAAAGGATTGTACTAACATTTTTAATCATTTTTCCCATTTGGGTTGGGGCCCCAAACAGGTCTACTATGACCCAAATCAGCAGGAAGTCACTTTAAGAGAGCGACGTCCCATGCCCAGAGGGTGGGGAGGGTGTTTCTCCACCCTTCTTTTTGGTTATTTGAAGGATAACTGAAAACTCTGTTATGTAGGGGAAGAGACTACAAGCTGATAAATGATCCTGTCTTAATGGGTTTTGGAGGTTAGCCCCAGGGAATTCCTACTTTTCCTTTTCTGTATCCTTCTTCCTCTCCTATGTAGGAGTGCATGGGCTTGAGAAAAATGAGATATAGACATAGCACAGGAAGGTCCAAGAAGAAGGGGCAGATTATTGAATATGCCCTTATACCTTTGTATATTGATACAAAATTAGTAGGTTATTTGGCTAAAGTGGTATTGACCATTGTTTATTGTGCAAAAATAAGATTGTATTGGATTACATCGGTATTGATCTTTGTATATTGATACAAAATTAAGATTATAGTTGGCCACAATGGTATTGACCCTTGCATATGGACGTAATATTAAGATTATATTGGGCTACATAGGCATTGATCTTGGTATATTGATACATAATTAAGAGTATATTTAACCACAATTGAATAGATCTTTGTATATTGATACAAATTTAAAGGTAACGCTTCCTAATGGTATCATACCTAGAGATACTTAAAAATAAAATGTGAAGCTCTGACCTCTTGATACCAACCGTCTAAAACGGTCTAGGATAGTTAAAACAAACTCCTAGTCATGCAAACATGTCACTTTGTTAGCTACTATGACAGTCTATCACAGATATTCTCTAAACTACCCAGTAATCAAGTTGCTAAGAGACAAGCAACATTTGCTT
>CAJQZJ010016017.1:0-10353 GCA_907164525.1 Lophiomys imhausi | reverse complement strand
ATCAATACCAATGTGGCCAAATATAATCTTAATTTTGTATCAATATAGAAAGATCAATACCAATGTAGCCCTATACAATCTTAATTTTGCATTAATATACAATGATCAATACCAATTTAGCCAAATATAAATTAATTTAGAAGCTTTTATTTTTAAGATTTATATTTTTATGTCTTTTCATTATAGCCTCAATGAATAAATACCTGTAAGGGAGAGGGAACAGCCTCTGTCTGCAGCCTAGGCATGTGTAGGTATTCTTTGTGAAGGACCAAATAGTAATGTAGGATTTGTAGGACATACAGCTTCTGGTACAGCTTTTCAGCTCAGTATAATCCTAGGTATTGGAAATAGCCACTGATGATACTTAAACAAGTGATCTTGTTGAACTTTATTAACAGAATAATTGATGGGCCAGCTTTCCCACAGGCTGTAATTTCCCGACTTTTATATTAGATAACTAGCATTTTGATGTATTTTTTTCATATTTTTCCTCAAACTCATATTGTACATTTTATCGTGGAATCTTTTGTTGGACAAAATCAGAGGCGCTTCTGCTACTACAGTCATATTTGGCTTAATAGTTGTTTTTTGTTTGTTTTTATAAAGTGTAATAGGGAAGTGATAATGTTTTTCTTGGAACATATTCTTCTGATATGTTATTAGAAGTGTAGTAATTTCTTTGGATTTAGTCTGTGTATAATTCATCTATTTTTGGCACAAACATTGCTAAAAATGAAGCATATTCCCTTTAGAAAGAGAATTGAATGCTATCATTGGGCATGGTTATTGGATCTGACTTTTGTAGGTGGGAACTTTGAGTTTCTATTCTATCTTAATCCTGTCCTTTTGTAGAAAAGAGTTCAGAAGACCACCATATAACAGTCACTTTCCAGAATCCTACCATTTAGTAAATACTTGGTCACTATCTGTTTTTCCAAGACCCTATGTTGAAAGGTTTAATTGTGGACAATGTGACTTGTCAGTCAAGGTCTTAAATAAAGCTGACAGTTATCTCTTGTCTTTTAATACCAGAGTTTTAAAGACTTATACAAGATTCTTTGTTTGAATTGTTTCATTTATGAGATTTTGCTCAATATTGTGAAATTATTTTGTTATGCATTTATTATTATTATTAGATGTTCTTAGTAATATTTTATCATAGGAATATTCAGCCATGTAACGAATAATTTCATTGTTATGGAGATTTGGGTAGTTGCTAATGTTTTGTTCTAAGTAATTGTTATTAGAATTTTAGGTTCTTTATATCTTTGCCAAAACTTGGTTAAAAAATATATATATATATATATATCTACTGTTTTTATCTTCTGTGATGAAACACCTGACCAAAGCAATTAAAGGAAGGGTTTGATTTACAGACCGCATCAGTCATGGCTGAGAAGGCATGGAGGGCAGAGTGTGAGGCTCTTGGTCACATTGTATTTGCATTCAGACAGCAGAGCACTCGGAATGACTGTGCTCACTTTGATCTCTGTTTGATTCAGTCCAGGACTGCAGAGCACATGGCGTAGCAACACTCACATTGAGAGTGGGTCTCCCATGTCAGTTAACATTGTCTAAACAATTCCTCAGACTTGCCCATCAATTTGTCTCTTCTGTGATTCTAGATGTTGTCAAGTTGACAATATTAACTGTCATAGGCCTTTTTCATATAACACTGCAGCTTTAATTTGTGCTTCCCTGATAATGATGCAAAAACTGATGACTAACTTCTTGACTGAACTTATTCCAGGCTGTAGTGAGTCTCAGTGAAGATTTGCCCTTCTTAGCATATATTCTTTGGAGGCTCTTCATAATTGGCATTATTTTGTCCATGCTGAAAGTCCATGCTTACTTTTTCTTTAATGTCCATTTAATTTAGATGAGGGATTTTCCTTTTTGTATAACATATCCAATTAAAGCATTCATCTTGTAGTTACCACAGAAAAGCAACATAGAAAATTATATTTAGATTTTGAGGCCAAAATACAAATGAAGAGCACAATGATGCTTGTTCATCCCTGTAATGTTTTTTGAGATATTTTTTAGTTTTTTTGATTCTGGGTTTATTCTAGTTTCTGAGTGTAAGCTTGGAATTCTGCTAGAAGTCTGGGACTATGCAACCTCCATCTTGCCGTATTGTTTGCCTGTCTTGGTCTCCTTAGTTCTGTGAGATGCTGTCAGTTTTTCTTAGCTTCTGCAGTTTCAGTTTTGAATACAAATGTCTCAGTGAGAAGAGTCATACTCAAGAAGTCTTTACGTGCCTTCTCTTCAAGGATCTTTGCCTCCTTAAATCTTGGCTGCCTTGATGTGTAAACAAAAAATACCCAATTTGATCGTTCATGCAGCTCATCTATTTGTGTTTATACTTTCACAGGTTTCAATCCTGGCCAGTTGGCCTAGTTGTTTTTGTGCCTGTGGTCAGACAGAACATCATGATGGGAGTGTGTGGAGAAGACATTGTTCATGTCAGGGTGCCCGTGGAAAGCACGAGAGTAAAGCCTGAGGTCCCAGTATCCCGAGAAAGGCACTCTCCTGTGACCTAGTATCTACTAGGTCCAATCTTGAAGTTCATACCTCTCAAGATTGTCATGGACTGTGACAAAAATCACTAACACATGCTCCTTTTGGGATTCTTACCGAAACAATGGTACCTTTCTGTTGCCTTTAAAAGTAACAACTTACCACTTTAGATTTAATATAGAATTTTTAGTTGCTTTAGTTGGTTGGCCAGTGTGATACAAACTAATCCACTGTTACCAGAGTATAAACTTCTGTTGCTGCTTTCTTTGACTTATTGAAGTGAAATAATATTGGTACCTCATTGTGTATGAAGAAAAGGATTAAATATTCCTTTCTCTTCAGAACAAAATATTCCACTGTTGAACCCTAACTAAATATTTGTTATTAGATGTATGCATATATTTATTTAACATTGTTTATCTCTTACAGGTTACTTAGCCAAACAATGAAGGATCATTTAGTAAGAGTAGCAAATGAAGCTGAATTTATCCTGAGCAGGCAGAGAGCAGAGGATATTCATAGACATGCGGAATTTGAGGTAAGATACTCCTATGTTCTTGGTGTAGGATGCTACTGTTTTTAGATAGTAATTAACTACCTAAATGGAATGGCAGTATTATATAAAGAGGCATGCTGTTTGTCTTTAAAATTTAGTTTGTGAAAATCATTAAGGATTCTGGAAAAGCCCGTTTGGTTCAGCACCAGTTCAACTGTCATTTGATCAGAGCACCTTCTGTGTTTTGATAATGGAAATTAGTCAGTGATCTGATGGTTTCTAAAAAAGAAAATCAGTAAAGCACTTAGTCGTCTCTAGGAAAGTCTCCTGTTGTGTGTTGTGGTCTTATGTGTTTGAAGGTTTTGGGAGGATTTAGTTCTACCCTGTGAACAAGCGTGGGCCTTTGTCTGCTGAGTCATCTTGCTAAGCCTTCAGCTCTCATTTGGGTGGCCCATGAGGGGCTATGTTTTCTATAGCTCACCATGTAAGCAGTGCTTATTTTCATAGTTCCTCCTAGGTACGTGCAAAAGATGTGAACTCATAAAGGAAATGACGGTTTCATAGCTGTATAAATGACTAAATGAGGGTGAATTATAAAATTTGACAAGAACTTTTGTTAGAAATTCAAGATAATTAAAAATAGTACAGATTTTTTTTGTTATGTAACTAGATAAGCTCAAATGTTTTTCTGGTACTTTATAAAAGATGAAAATCATTCCAATACAGTGTAGTAAAAATTAATTAAATTATTATTAGTATAATTATAGTTAATTGGTCTGCAGTGTTAATCCTTAACCCACCATTATAAATGATCACATTGAGACATCTGATGGATTTTAGCAAGCCTTAGCCTGGATTGTGCAATCTTAGCCCATCTAAGCTAACGTTTAAATGTTATTCCCCTGATAAAATCCCAATATATACCAACATCCCCTTGGGCTGTTATTCTCCATGCTGTGCTCATGTTACAGGCCACATGAGACATGATCCTTCTATCTAACCCATGTTGCGTCTCCTTCTTCCTCCTGGCTGCTTCTTCCTGTCAATCTCTTTGCTCCTCAAGCCCACCATACTTTGCCCCTTCTACCTTTCTCTCTGCCCAATCACAGGCCTCAGCATTTATTCAACCAATCAAAGATGGTTAGCAAAGAAAGGTAACACAGTATGACTTGGTGTACTTATGGCCTGGCACAGCAAGCAGGCTTATGAGAGCAGATTAACTAACTTTTAGAATACATAACAGATCATTGCATCAGTACAGACTAGGGAGTGTAGTTTAAAGGTTATCCATAGTTTGGCCTTAAATTAACGTCTTGAATTTTTTGCACCACTGGTTAATTTTTTCTAACAAACAGAAATGCTGTTGTATATTTGGACAAAGCCTGTAATAGTAAAGGGACTGACATGTTTCACTTATTATCAAAACTTGCTGATGATGCAGCTCTGAGGAATACATCTCTTTAGTTCTTTACTTTTTATGATATCCATGACATCTTTTCCTTTTGTTTTGTGTTGAAGTTCCATTAATGTCATAAGATCACCAATTAGTTATACATCTCAGTTTTGTTTTTAAGAATTTTTTGAGCTGTAAACAGGAAGTATTTTGAAAATTATGTAATATACAACATTGTGCTATCTGATTAATAGGGTATATGTATGAATATATACATCTCAAGACTATGTTTTATTAAAAATATTGTTATTTCTTGGAGTTTGATTGCATAAACTATACACATATGTAAACCAGATGTAATAAAATAATCACTTAATGATTTTATTTTTCAGAGCCAATTTAAGTTAAAATTCATTTCAGTAACAGTTTCATGATGTTATTCTAGACAATACTGCTTTGAATTTCATTTATTATGCTATAGAACTCACTTCTTATTAACTTCAGTGGAAATGCATACCATGTGCCCAATTTATTTGCTTGAATTGATTATTAAAAACATAATCCCTTTTAAGTAAAATACTTGTTATGAAAATACTTCCTTAACTCTGTGTGTATGGCATACGTATATGCTTGTGTGGATATATATGCATGTCTGTGCATTGTGGGTATATGTACCCTTATGTGCTCATGCATATGAAGCTCACAGGTTGATGCTGGTGTCTTCCTTGATTGCTCTCCATCTTACTTTTGAAACAGAGTCTCTCATTGAATCCTGGAGCTCATCAGTTCAGGCAAGCCGCCTCCCTGCCTTTTGAGCTCTAGGCCCCTCTCTATTTAATTACAGAAGTGTTGGTTTTACAGGGGTACAGTGCTGCACAGAGTTTTTAAGTGGGTCCTGGGAATCTCATCTCAGATCTTTGCTTAGTGAGCCATTTCTTCAGCCCCAGCTGCATTTTCTAACAGGACCTACATCATATTTATTTAGAAAAACATACTCTGTTGTGCTTATCTTTAATTACAAAAAATAGATGAATAGTACTTTTTTGTTTTAATGTTTCATGTACATTTTCAACATTATTAGACTATTAGCACATCATGTATGTTTAAATATTTTTAAAATATTTTGATGTTATTGGACTGCGACTATTTTTATGCAGGCCTTTTCTGGTCAAATATTATCCATATATTCTAGAAGTCTGGATTTATAACTATACTAGGTAGTAAAATATTCTTGATACTTTTATATAACTTCCTCCATGCTTTGTAAATTATGTTCTGCAGCCAGCTTCTCTGCATGATTTCTTTTCAGTAATTAAATTAGCATTTCCAGCTGCTGAAAAACTTGTTGGCCTTTCCGTTCATTGTGTTTCCTCATGCGTAAAATGTGAGACATCCACATATTTTTAATTCTTTCAGAGTACCATTTTATAGGCTGGGTTTGTCAGCTATATAGGGAAAATAGTTCATTTTCCTATTTAATCTTAAATAATAATCTAAAATATTAACCTTATGTGTCAATTTAAGTATGGACTTAATGTCAGATATGTAACTATCCAAAATGACTGTCTTATAGCAATTTATAAAAGGTTGGGGATTTTTTTCCTCTTAGATAATCTGAATGGGTTAATTTTTTAAATACAGAAGATTTCATACTCCTGAGTTTTCTCTTTGTAGATGTAAGAACTATAAAATTAAGATTTTGAAACCCTGCAAGTTGGGATAATTGCCAGTAGATTAATGAATCTTGATTATAATAGACATTAACAGTTTGTGTCTATTTTTTAAAATTTATTTGGAAAGCTTCAACTGAGTTATATTCAAATGATGAATGCATTTTATTACAGCTTTTTAGAAAGTGTTTGTTGATAATGCAGAAGAACTTATATTTGTCTTCAAAGCAAATCATGTCTGTACTTCAATATTCAATTCTCTATTACAGCAGAAAGAACTTTTCCTAGGTAATGTAGTTCTTTGAAATAAATTATGAGCATCTAGCTATATCTTTAGATGTCCTTATTGATCACTCTTTATAAAAAGCCCACAAAAGCCAACAAGTAATCTTTATTTATGAATTTATTTGGGAATCTCTAAGCTAATTAATATTTTATGTTCTTTATTGAAATTCTGATCCTGGCCATTGGATGTGTGGTATATTGTTGCCTGGGTGCTTTAAACAGTTTAATTGAAAGCATTCCAAATCTGTTTTGTTCATTCTTTGTCTTGTGTTACAGTGCTGGTTTGCTGATACACTACAGTGCAATACAATGTGAATATGTGTACAGTCCTTATGGGTGGGGTCGGAGGGCTGTATTAGGGACTGACTTCTGTGAGACACGTTTAGAGACACAGCTAAGCTTTATTTGGGGTGAGCAAGGGCTGCATAGGTCTTTGAGGTTGCAACCTCAAAGGGTGGGAAGGGCTGATTGGTCATAGCACAACACCTAATTGTCATACTGCAGGAAGGATGGCAGTACTCTGACCGTGAGTCATGCAGTGCTTGCAGGACGTTCTAACCGAGGTCACTCTCCAAATCTGGTGAGGCACCTGTACTCAAGATATACTCTCCCATAATGTCAGGCAGAGAAGAGGAAGTTCTGCTGAGAAAAGGAGTCCTTCAATTTTGTGCTGAGCTCAGAGAACTGTTTGGACATAGTGGACTGTAACCTTAATAGCAGAGTCCTCCAAAGGCTAACAATATGCTTTTCATTCATCTTCTAATCTTTCATTGCATGTTGTTTTGATTAGCATATTAGCCCATATAACGTAAGTCAGTTGATTAAAATTTTTGATGTGGGAATAAAATGTACTTGAAATTGGAGATTTAGAAAAATTCATGAAATGTCAGTGCCATTCCTCAAATCTGAAGAATTGCAGTTATCCTGATTAGCCAAAACAGCCTTGAAAAATAAGACAGGAAACATGCACCCACTTTCCCATTTCAATACTGTGTATAGGCCTAGTGACCAAAACAGTATGGTATTGACATAACTATAGACATGGATCAAATGAATAAAAGTGAAATAAATGCAGCTATCTAAAGCTTACTGATTCTTGACAGCAGAGCCCAAACCACAACTTGATGGTGTGTAGTCCTTGTTATTGGATTTATAGTTTCTTATCCTATTCAGTACTGTTCACAAATAATCAAAGGTTCTGGAAGGAGGCATTAAATTTGTTCTAAGAATGCAGGAAGTGAGCTGCTGCTCTAAGGTCCTGCTTGCCAATCAAGTCTAGAGTTTGAGTTTTTCTCCAGGAGGGGATTTTGAGGGCTGAGGTATGCATAATGCCAAACAAGTGATTCATGAGAAGCAGAGCAGATTTCCATTATCATGGTACTCCTTTCTTTTTATTCCTATTTTCAGATTGTCAGTTGTGTCCTGACGTTGATGGGTATGTTCTGTATTATTGTTACAAGGTCTTTTGAAGTGTCTGCACAGCATCTGGTGGATTTAGCTGGTGTGGAATGCTCCTTCAGATAATGTGAATGTTTGCTAACTCCATAGCATGCAGGTACATGTTGTTATCAGGATCCAAGTGTTAACTTTTGCAAGAGAGCAATAATAGACAGGAAAAAATTTCCATATATTCAGGTTTTTAAGCTTCTGACAAATAATTTTGCAAATGATGCTGGCACAACTAAATATTCTTACTTGATAGAAGGGGGTTGGAGTCTTCCTTCATAACATATACACAGTATCACCAGAATGGGTAAGTGATCTTTCTCCGTGAGAACCAGAACCATACAACTCTTATCAGAAAACATGAGGGCATATCTTCATAACTTTTTATTTGGGAATAGATTTTTGGATATATTATTGAAAGTTAAATCTCAGAAATAATAAATAACTAGATGTTATCAAGTTTAAAAATTCTCAAGTAACTCAGGATATTTTCACTGTAGTGAAGAAAGTGAAAACATATAGAATGGGAAGGAGTATTTGTAATTCTTTTGTCACATAAGGGTCTTACACTCAGATTATATTAAGAAAACATAAACTCATACCAAAAAGATATAGATGACTTTAATAGAACTTTTAAAAATATGTATGTATAAATGCCCAAACATGAACAATGCTCTGTCATTCATATTAGCAAATACAAATAAAAGTGCAATCAGATGATACTTCATATACAGTGGAATAGCCATCATGAAAGGATAATAAAATACTTAATAGGACATGAACATATTTGGAACACTGACACTTGAATTACTCTTTTCTCTTAGCTGTATATTCAAGCATCTTGGAATTTGTCTTTTTTATTTTCTTTGAAATTATTCATTTGTCTCATTCCTCTTGCTTCAGGTTCTCTTACTATCTTTTTTTTTGGGGGGGACTGTGCTCTTGGTAGCTTTTATTTTATTTATTTATTTTTTTATAATTTATTTTTTATTTCTTCAAGTTACATCTCAATCACAATACCCTCCCTACTCCCCCCTCTATTCCCACCCTTCCACCCTCCTCCCCCTCAATCCCCCCTTCCTCCTCCCTTCTTTTTTTTTTTTTTTTTTTTTTTTTTAGTTTAAGGTATTTCTTTTTTCCCCCCAACAGCTCTCCCTTTCAGTCCAAAAAATGGTTCTTTTTCTTATAACTATAAATACAATACAAAACAACAGAAATAAATAGGCCACAATTATAAGAGTTATATGACTTAGCATACATTCCCAATGTCCAGTCCATATGTATTTGGCACCTGACGTTAACATTCTACTATCTAACCATCTCCATGAGTTTAAAGTTCTATATCTAACTCAGCTTTCATACTAACTTGCCTCATAATTTTAAAAATATCTTCTTAGATCCAGAACACCCTCTTGATTCCTAAACAACTCAAAATTTAACTATGAGACTCTAGCTATCTATTCTTCAACCACCTCAGAGACCTGAGAGGGATAAATATATCTGATTATATAGGAAGTGCAGGGCCTGCAGCTTCCAAAACTAAGAACTGACATACCAGTGGCTACCTGGACAGTTCCCATTTTCTCTCCATACATTACAGCATCAGTCTTCAGCCATTTGGCCCCGTTTCTCTGATAGACATTGAATGTAGAGCAGGAATTATGAAGGACTTACCTACCCTGTCTTGGCAGAGCTAGGCTGTCGACTTATCTGCTTCCAAGTTTTGTCCTTTTTGGACAGAAGTCTGTCTACAGTTGAAGCAAGGGGTTTTTCTTGCCAAGAGAAAGGCTTACCACCAATTCAATCATCTCCCACTGGAGATTCTTCGATGCTCATCTTCTACTTGGAGTAGAATAGGAGGTGCTGTCAGGAGCTGACATGTCTCGATATCAAAAAAATCTTAAGTTAAGAAAACATCTTTGAATGCCATATGCTGCAGATCTCTTGAGGTTTTTGAAGATGCCCTATCTATCTCTTATATTTAGATAAGCAAATATTGCTTGTCTCTTAGCAACTTGATTTCTGAGTAGCTTAGAAAATAACTGTGATAGACTGTCATAGTAACTAACAAAATGACACGTTTTCATGACTGTTAGTTTCCGTTTCTTAATTATCCTAAACAGTTTATGTCAGGTGGTAGCAAGAGGTCAAAACTTGACATTTCATTTTTAAGTATTACTACGAACAATACCTTTAAGAAGCGTTACCCTTAATTTTTCTCATAACTATAAATACAATAGAAAACAACAGAAATAAATAGGCCACAATTATAAGAGTTATATGGCTTAGCATACATTCCCAGTGTCCAGTCCATATGTATTTGGCACCTGACTTTAACATTCTACATTCTAACCATCTCCATGAGTTTAAAGTTCTGTATTTAACTCAGCTTTCATACTAACTTGCACCACCATTTTAAAAACATCTTCTTAGATCCAGAATACCCTCTTGATTCCTAACAACTCAAAATTTTGGGGAAGGTTCCATGACGTGCCAAGAAGAAAGTGTATTCTTTTGTTTTGGGGTGAAATGTTCTGTAGATA
>CAJQZJ010015956.1:0-21490 GCA_907164525.1 Lophiomys imhausi | reverse complement strand
CTTTAGTGTATATATTTTGAGATCTCAAAGGACAATTTGTTTGAATTGCAGCCTGCCTTTTGTAAGTAGCTTTTAAACTTAAATCTTTCCAAATCCTATGTGCCTGTCTCTGCATTCTAAGTTTTGGGATCAAAGACATGTGGTTTCCAACTGATGGGATTAAAGATGTGCTCCTCCACTCCTGAATCAAAGTTTTTCTCTGTTTAGAGCTTGTTTTGTATCAGGTGGCCTTGAGCTCTGAGATCTGCCTGTTTCTGTCTCTAGTGTGTTGGGATTAAGGGTGTATTCTTCCCCAATGATGTGACTAAGGGTGTGCACCATCACCACCCTGTTTCTTGTAACTCTAGAATTTATAAGACAACTAACTCTATAGTGATCCTCCTGTCTCTGCTGGAGGTAAAGGCATGGGCTAACACCATGCATTATTTTACCTTAGCTCTAAGTTTTTTCAACTCTTGGAGGTTTGTAAAACCAGGTTGAACAGCTGTCACCTTTAATTTATTTACAGTGTTTTAAACCTGTTACCTGCTTTTTAATGCCAAACCATGGAAATAGCCTATACCTCTACAAAAAAAACCAAAAAACAAAAAAAAACTTTTAAGCTGCTATCAAATTTGTGTAATCTCTGTAGCCACGTGCAGTCTAACATTCTAATCTGAAATTAAGGCCATTTTCTTTTCATGCCAGTAAGGTAAATTATAGTTTGAAAATTTTATATTGTATTTTTATTATATTTTTAAGCTTATTAACTCTTTTCTTAAAAAAGTATTATTTATTTCTAGAACATAGTTTCCTCCCTCCTCCCCTCTTGGCCCCTCCCCTCATCTCTCCTTCCCTCCCTCTCTCCTTGCCTCCCTCCCTCCCTCCCTCCCTTCCTCCCTCCCTCCCTCCTTGTTCCTCTACTTGGTACTCTCCTTCTCCTCAGATGAGGTGGGTCCTCACATATCATACTCCCTCAGATCTTGCGTCATGTGAGGCCCAAGAGCTTACACTCGTACTGGAGCTTGATAAGGCACACCATCTAGGGTGTGGGGTTCCACTAACCTGCAGTAGATTCCATGACTCACTGGTGGGTAGAATTTTTCCTAGGATAGATATGCTAGGTTCTTGTCTATTTGGGTGTGTGGGTTGTAGGATAGTTATCCTCTGATGTATGGTTAATATCCATTTGTAAGGGAATACATACCATGTTTATCTTTCTGGGACTGCGTCAGCTCACTTAGGATGAGCTTTTCTAGTTCCATCCATTTGGTTTTGAATTGCATGATTTCCTCATTTCTGATAGCTGTGTAGTATACCATTGTGTAAATGTACCACAGTTTTTTTATCCATTCTTCAGGTGATGAACATCTGGGTTGTTTCCAGTTTCTGGCTATTACAAATAAAGCTGCTATGAACATTGTTGAGGCAATGTCCTTTTGGTTTCGTTTCAGATCTTTTGGATATATGCCCAAGAGGGGTATGGCTGGGTCTTGAGGTAGATTTATTCCCAATTTTCTAAGATATCTCCAGATTGATTTCCAAAGTGGTTGCACAAATTTGCAGTCCCACCAGCAATGGGGGAGTGTTCCCCTTTCTCCACATCCTTGCCAGCATGTGCTATCATTTGAGTTTTTGATCTTAGCCATTCTGACAGGTGTGAGATGGAATCTCAGAGTTGTTTTAAGTTGCATTTCCCTGATAACCAAAGATGTTGAACATTTCCTCAAATGCCTCTCAGCCTTTAGAGATTCCTCTTCTGTGAATTCTCAGTTTAGCTCTGTACCCCATTTATTGATGGGGTTATTTGATTCTTTGGTGTTTAATTTCTTCAGTTCTTTATATATTTTGGATATTAGCCCTCTGTCAGATGTTGGGTTGGTGAAGATCCTTTCCCACTCTGTAGGCTGCCATTTTGTTCTAAGGGCAGTGTCCTTTGCCTTACAGAAGCTTTTCAATTTTATAAGGTCCCATTTATTGATTGTTTGTTTTAGTGCCTGAGCTATTGGTGTTCTATTCAGGAAGTTGCTACCAGTGCCAATGATTTCAAGGCTTTTTCCCACTTTCTCTTCTATTAATGTTAGTGTGTCTGGATTTATGTTGAGGTCCTTGATCCACTTAGACTTAAGTTTTGTACAGGGTGATAAGTATGGATCTATTTGCATTCTTCTACATGTTGACATCCAGTTAGACCAGCACCATTTATTGAAGATGCTTTCCTTTTTCCATTGTATGTTTTTGGCTTCTTTATCAAAAATTAAGTGACCATAGATGTGTGGGTTTATTTCTGGGTCTTCAATTCGATTCCATTGGTCAACTGGTCTGTTTCTATACCAGTACCATGCTGTTTTTATTACTATTTCCCTGTAGTACAGCTTGAAATCCGGGATGGTGATACCTCCAGATGTTCTGTTATTGTACATGATTGATTTAGCTATTCTAGGTCTTTTGTTATTCCATATGAAGTTGAGAATTGTTTTTTCCAGATCTGTAAAAAATTGAGTTGGTATTTGGATAGGAATTGCATTGAATCTGTATATTGCTTTTGGTAAGATTGCCATTTTTATTATGTTGATCCTACCTATCCATGAACAAGGGAGATCTTTCCATCTCCTGATATCTTCTTCAATTTCTTTCTTCAGGGTCTTGAAGTTCTTATCATACAGGTCTTTCACTTGCTTGGTTAGAGTTACCCCAAGGTATTTTATATTATTTGTGGCTATTGTGAAGGGTGTTGATTACCTTATTTCTTTCTCAGCCCATTTATCTTTTGTGTAAAGAAGGGCTACTGATTTTTTTGAATTGATTTTGTATCCGGCCACCTTGCTGAAGGAGTTTATCAGCTGTAGAAGTTCTCTGGTGGAATTTTTGGGGTCACTGATGTATACTATCATATCATCTGCAAATAGGGATACTTTGACTTCTTCCTTTCCAATTTGTATCCCCTTGATCTCTTTTAGTTGTCTTATTGCTCTAGCTAAAACTTCAAGTACTATGTTGAAGAGATATGGAGAGAGTGGGCAGCCTTGCCTTGTCCCTGATTTTAGAGGAAATGCTTTAAGTTTCTCTCCATTTAGTTTGATGTTGGCTATTGGCTTGCTGTAAATTGCTTTTATTATTTTTAAGTATGGTCCTTGTATGCCTGATCTCTCTAAGACTTCTATCATGAAAGGGTGCTGTATTTTGTCAAAAGCTTTTTCAGCATCCAATGAGATGATCACGTGGTTCTTTTCTTTCAGCTTGTTTATGTGGTGGATTACATTGATGGATTTTCTAATGTTGAACCACCCCTGCATCCCTGGGATGAAGCCTACTTGATCATGGTGTATGATACTTTTGATGTGATCTTGGATCCAGTTTGCAAGTATTTTATTAAGTATCTTTGCATCCATGTTCATAAGGGAAATTGGTCTGAAATTTTCTTTCTCCGTTGGGTCTTTGTGAGGTTTAGGTATCAGGATAACTGTGGCCTCATAGAATGTGTTTGGCAGTATTCCTTCTGTTTCTATGTTGTGGAAGAGTTTGAAGAATATTGGTGTTAGCTCTTCTTTGAATGTCTGGTAGAATTCTGTGCTGAAACCATCTGGGCCTGGGCTTTTTTTGGTTGGAAGACGTCTAATGACTTCTTCTATTTCCTTAAGGGTTATAGGACTGTTTAATTTGTTTACCTGTTCTTGATTTAACCTTGGTAGGTGGAATCTATCAAGAAAATTGTCCATTTCATTTAGATTTTCCAATTTTGTGGAGTACAAGTTTTTGAAGTAGGACCTAACGATTCTTTGGATTTCCTCAATGTCTGTTGTTATTTCCCCCTTTTCATTTCTGATTTTGTTGATTTAGGTATTTTCCCTCTGCCTTTTAGTTAGTTTAGCTAAGGGCTTGTCTATTTTGTTGATTTTCTCAAAGAACCAGCTCTTGGTTTTGTCGATTTTTTGTATTGTTCTTTTTGTTTCTAAGTTGTTGATTTCAGCCCTGAGTTTGATAATTTCCGCTCGTCTGCTCCTCTTGGGAGTGTTTGCTTCTTTTTGTTCTAGCTCTTTCAGGTGTTCTTTTAGGTGGCTAGTATAGGGATTCTCCAGTTTCTTTTTGAAGGCATTTAGAGCTATAAACTTTCCTCTTAGCACTGCTTTCAATGTGTCCCATAAGTTTGGGTATGTTATGCCTTCATTTTCATTGAGTTCTAAGAAGACTTTAATTTCTTTTTTTATTTCTTCCCTGACCCAGAGGTCATTGAGGAGAGAGTTGTTCAGTTTCCATGTTTTTGCAAGCACTCTGTTGTTTTTGTTACTGTTGAAGCCTAGCTTTATTCCATGATGGTCTGATAAGTTACAAGGAGTGATTTCAATTTTCCTGTATCTGTTGAGGCTTGCTTTGTGACCGACTATATGGTCGATTTTGGAGAAGGTTCCATGAGGTGCCGAGAAGAAAGTGTATTCTTTTGTTTTGGGGTGAAATGTTCTGTAGATATCAATTAGGTCCATTTGATTCATGACATCTGTGAGGTTCATTATTTCTCTGTTTGGTTTCTGCATTGTTGATCTGTCCAGTGGTGAGAGTGGTGTGTTGAAGTCTCCCACTATTAATGTGTGAGGTTCAATATGGGATTTGAGCTTCAGTAGTGTTTCTTTAATGAATGTGGGTGGTCTTACATTTGGGGCATAGATGTTTAGTATTGAAATTTCATCTTGATGAATTTTTCCTTTGATGAGTATATAGTGTCCTTCCCCATCTCTTTTGATTAATGTTGGTTGAAAATCCAATTTGTTGCATACTAGAATTGCTACTCCAGCTTTTTTCTTGGGTCCATTTGCTTGGTATATCTTTTTCCAGCCCTTTACTTGGAGATAATGTCTATCTTTTTTGCTGAGGTGCGTTTCTTGTAAGCAGCAGAATGCGGGATTCTGTTTTCGCATCCATTCTGCTAGCCTGTGCCTTTTTATTGGGGAATTGAGTCCATTGATGTTGAGAGATATTAATGACCAGTGATTGTTACTTCCTGCCATCTTGATGTTGGTAGAAATAGTGTGTGAGTGAGCTTCTTTCCTTTTGTTTTTGCTGCAGGCATGCTATTTGCTTCCTGTGCTTTCTTGTGTGTGGTTAACCTCTTTGGGTTGAAGTTTTCCTTCTAACATCTTCTGTAGAGCTGGATTTGTGTATAGATATTGTTTGAATTTAGCTTTGTCATGGAATATCTTGTTTTCTCCATCTATGTTGATTGACAATTTTGCAGGGAATAGTAGTCTGGCCTGGCATTTGTGGTTTTTTAGGGTCTGCAAGATGTCTGTCCAGGTCCTTCTGGCTTTTAGAGTCTCTGAAGAAAAGTCAGGTGTGATTCTGATAGGTTTGCCATTATATGTTACTTGACCCTTTTCCCTAGCAGCTTTTAAAATTCTTTCTTTGTTCTGTACATTTAGTGTTTTGATTATTATGTGGCGGGAAGATTTTCTTTTCTGGTCTAATCTATTTGGGGTTCTGTAAGCTTCTTGTACAGTTATAGGCATCTCTTTTTTTTAGATTTGGGAAATTCTCTTCAATGATTTTGTTGAAGATATTTTCTGGTCCATGGAGGTGGGACTCTTCTCTTTCTTCTATTCCTATTATTCTGAGATTCCGTCTTTTCATTGTGTCCTTGATTTCCTGAAGGTTTTGTGTCAGGACTTTTTTAGATTTGACATTTTCTTTGACAGATGTATCCATTTCTTCAATTTTATCCTCTGAGCCTGAAATTCTTTCTTCCATCTCTTGTATTCTGTTGGTGATGCTAGTGTCTGTAGTTCCGATTCTTTTCTTAAGGTTTTCCAGTTCTATGGATGTCTCAGATTGGATTTTCTTCATTGCTTCAACTTCCCTTTTCAGGTCTTCCATTCCTTTAAGTGCTTTATTCATTTCTATCACCTCCTTTGCAGTACTTTGTTGTTGCTCTCTGAGGTATTTGATTTCCTCCCTTAGGCCTTTTATTATTAATATAAGCATAGGATTAAGGTCATTTTCCTTTGCTTCAATTGGGTTCAGCTGTCCAGAGTTGTCTGTAGCATTATTGCTAGGATCTGGAGACATCCTATTGTTTTGTTTTTTTTTTTTTTACCATGTTCTTGCGCTGACCTTTTGTCATCAGATGGACCCAGGTGTTATCTGTTTGTTTCTTTTGTTACCTGACCTTGGTGCTCAGGAAAACTCCCTGCCCTGGGGGTTGGCTGATCCTGAGATCCTGGTGTTTACCTCCAGATGGCGGGTAGGTTCCTGTAATAGACTGACTGGCTCTCGGAGAGGAGGGTGGCTGCTGCTCTCCTCAACTGCTTGTGACCCAATTGGACCAATATAGAGGGGATTGGAGTGGGGAGAGGGCTAGCCTCTGAGGACCTGGGAGCTGACAGGTCTCCTCAGAAAGGCAGGTAGAGCTGTGGTTGGGTCTGTGTTCTCCTCTCACTGACCCAGTAGTTCTGGCTCCCCAGCTGGGCTGACTGTGCAGGCAGGGAGCTCCACCCACAACAGATGCCGGGCTCAGTGCGCCTGTTGCTGACTGCCTCAGATGCTTGGGTGCTAGGGTGAGTGACCCACCCACCCCAGTATTTGTGGAGAACACACTGTCACGGGCTCTGTTTGCAGGCAGTCTTGGCTCCTAATTGCTTTGCTGTGACTGGGTTAGGTCTCTGCCTCTCCTCTACAGTGCACACTGTGCCACCATGTTGGAAACTCCGGAAAAAAAATAATCTCACTTACCTTTGCTCTTGTGGTGTGGCTCCAGTGCAGGCTGGATATCAGGCAGACAGGCGGGGCCGCTGGTCTGTGGCTGGAGCCATGGGCTGGATCTGCTCCTGGGCTAGATCTCTAGCCAGAGCTCCTCTCCAGACCGGTGACGGAGCTGGCTGATCTCAGGGTTGTGTTCCCGGGAACTGCGTGGGCTGTTTTATCTGGTGACCGGTCTCAATGTTTGCTGTGGGAATTCAGACACTGTCTGTGTTTCACTGTAGGCTAGGGGACCTCACATTCATTCCACAATGACTAATCTCATTCACCTACAACTCAGATGCACTGCTCTATGGTCGGCGCCATCTTGGATCCTCCATGATGTTATTTTTTAAAACTGCATAATACTCCATTGTGTAAATGTAACATATTTTCTTACCCATTCTTTGATTGAGAGACTTGTAGATTGTTTTCAGTTTCTGGTCATTACTAATAAAACTTCTATGAACATAGTTGACCAAGTCTTCTTGTGGTAAAATGGAACATCCTTTGGGTATTACCCAGGAGTGGTATATCTGAGTCTTGAGGCAGGCTGATTTCAAATTCTCTGAGAAATCATGATATTGATTTTGAAAATGGCTGTAGAAGTGTGCACTCCCACCAGCAATGTAGGTGTGTTCCCCTTGCTTAACATGCTCACCAGCATGAGCTGTCATTTGTGTTTTTGATCTTAGCCATTCTATCAGGAATAAGATGGAATCTCAAAATAGCTTTGCTTTGCATTTCACTGGTAACTAAGAATGCTGAACATTTCTTGAGTTGTTTCTCGACCATTAGAGATTCCTCTGTTGAGAATTCTCTGTTTAGATCTTTTAATTGGATTATTTGATTTGTTAATGTCTAGTTTTTTGAGTTCTTTATATATTTTTTTAAATTATCGCTCTGTTAGATATGGATGTAATGAAAAAATTTTCCCATTCTGTAGACTGTTGCTCTGTCCTAAAGACAGTGTCCTTTGCCTTACAGAAGTGTTCAGTTTCATGAGATCCCATTTATTAATTGTTGATCTTATTGCCTGAGCTGTTGGTGTTCTGTTCAAAAGTTGTCTCCTGGGCAATGCATTCAAGGCTATTTCCCACTTTTTGTTCTATCAGGTTTGGTGTACCTGGTTTTATGTTGAAGTCTTTGATCCACTTGGACTTGAGTTTTGTGCAGGGTGATAGATATGGATCTATTTGTATTCCTTTACATTCAGATATCCAGTTAGACCAGTACCATTTGGGGAAGATGTTTTCTAGTTTTCATTGTATAATTCTGACTTCGTTATCAAACATAAGGTGTCCATAGGTGTATGGATTTATGTCTGGGTCTTCAATTAGATTCCATTGATCAATCTGTCTGTTTTAATGCCAGTACCATGGGGCATTTATTAACTATAATTCTGAAGTAGAGCTTGCAATCAGGGATGGTGATACAGAAATTCTTTTATTGTTCAATATTGTTTTAGCTATCCTGGATTTTTTATTTTTCCATATAAGTTGATTATTATTTTTCCAAGTTCTGTACAGAATTGTGCTGGGATTTTGATGGGACTTGCACTGAATCTATAGATTGCTATATATTGTCTTTATTATGTTTAGGAATGTCCCTTGTATCTCAGATTTCTCCAAGAGTTTTATCATGAAATGATGCAATGATCTGTTATATATTCTAAACCTTAATTAATTTTTCCCAGAGGCTTGCTTGCTGTCTGCTACTTTGCTTGTTAACAATTGTCTCTGATTGGTTAAATAAATGCTGAGGCCTGAGATTGGGCAAAGAGAGAGATAGGCAGGGTTAAGGTGTGTAGGCTTTTGAAGCAGGCAAATAGATGGGAAGAAGTACCCAGGAGGAAGGAAAGAGGATATGTACATGGGTTAGAGATGGAAGAACATCATTCCACATGGCCTGGAAATCGGCATAGTATAAAGAATAACAGCCCAGGGGAAGTATGTATATTAGACAGGGTTTAATTTGGGGAATAGAATTATAAGCTAATTTAGATGGGCTAAGATTGCACAATCCAGGCTAAGGCTTGTTAAAATCCATCAGGTGTCTGTGTGCTCATTTATAATGGTGGGTTAAGGATTAACACTGCCAACCTACTGGTAGTAATATAAATATTGGTAATAATTTAATTACTTACTTCTACAATGAATAAATGTTGGATTTTTTCAAAGGCCTTTTTTGTCATCTAGTAAGATGATCATGTGTTTTATTCTTTCAGTTTATTTATATGGTGTATTATATTGACAAAGTTTTGTGTATTGAACCATCCATGTATCTCTGGGATAAAGCCTACCTGATTATGGTGGATGATCTTATTTATGAATTCTTGGATTCATTTTAAGAGTACTTTATGATTTACAAATATTTTATCAAGGATTTTTAAATCATTATTCATAGAGAATATTAGTCTGTAATTTTGTTGTTGTTCCTTTACCAGGTTTTGGTATTAAATTAATATTGGTTTCATAGAAGAAGTTTGGGACTGCTCCTGCTGTTTATAATATATATATTTTTAATAACTTAAGAAGAATTGGCTGTAAATCTTCTTGGAAAATCTGGCATAATTCTGCTTGGAATTCTTCTAGGCCTCAACACTTCTTAGTAAAAGAGGTTTTTGTTAGTATTTTAATCTTCTTGTTTGTTATCAGTCTGTTTAGTTTGTTGACTTCTTGGTTTAATTTTGGTGAGTTAGATGAATCTAGAAAATAATTTGTTTTGAAGATTTTTCAACATAAAGTAGTACAGGTGTTTAAAGTATTCTCTTATAGCATTCAGAATTTCTTTAGTATGTGTTGTAATGTTTCCCTGTTCATGTCTGATTCTGCCAATTTTCAGTCTTCTCTTTGTTTCTTTGGGTTAGGTGGGCCAAGGGTCTTTTGATTTTTTTTTCAAGAAACCAGCTCTTAGATACTTTTTATCATTTTCTCTGTACTCAGCCCTGAAACAAGATACATACAAGGAATATTATACAGCAAATTACATTTACATATTTAGAAGTGTGTGTGTGTGTGTGTGTGTGAAAGCAACGAAAAAAAAAGAAGCCATAAACTTTCAAGTGAGCAAGAGAAGGTAAATTTGAGGGGGTGGAAGGAAAAGGGAGGGAGAAATGATGTAAATATATTTTAACTTCAATTCTAAAAATTTTTTTAAACTCTAATTAAAGTTTAACTATCATGTTATGCAATACTCTCATTCTTAGGACATTCCACTATCCTCAGAATTCAATCCTGTCCTTTTCATTATACACAAAGCCATGGATATAGCAACATCTGTATGACCAGCCCTTCAGCACCTACCACTAACCTTCAACCTAGCCATTTCCACCTCACTCACCTTCACTGCCAGCTATACCAAACCACTTGTACTTCTCCAAAGGAAAACAACTATGCAGCTTTTGTTGGTCTCTTTTCTAGAAGATTCTGCTCCCATTTGCCAGTATAAAAATTAAAGCCTATCATTCAAAGGTGTCATGGTCTTGTCTGCAGAAACTCTTTCCTAACCTCAGGCTATCCCCACCAAGCTGATGATTTGGGCTTAGAGATTCTTTCTTAAGTAACACTTGCATCACAATGGCCCTATCAATCTGTATTAGAACTACCTAGTGTCAATCCCACAAACATCACACTCTTTAAAACTAGCAGTCTTTTGGCTCTGAATGCACACTGTTCTTGGCACAGTGCCCAGTAGTCATTAAATGTTTACAGAAGACCATGAGGGAAAAAAAAAGTAGAAAAACAGTACAGGAAGAAAAAGGAAAGAGGATAAAAAAAGAATTAAAGAGAAGCTGAAACAATGAAAGAAAGAGATGGAAATGAAAAAGGGCAGGAAAGAAGAGAGAAGAAAAGTAAAAGCAAGCTCACAGATGAGAAAGTGTTTTATAAATTGCACATTGCCTCATAGCTATGAGGAGCCCATTCATCTTCTCTGGAAACACACTTGCCTTTCTGAGTTCAAGGCAAGGCTGCTTTTCCTTAAAGCCTTCTTCAGCCATTCAGATGCACTAACATCCTCTGTAAAAGCAAGCATGTGACCATTTCAGAATGGAGTCTCTTAGCCAGCTCTTCTCTGTTCTAGTAGGATCAATAACTAATCTGGGTGACAAATTGCTATTAAATACAATCAGAAAAGAATGGCAAAAATTGCATGGAAAAAACTAGCAAAGTCTCTGTAGAATCGTGGTCTCCAGGCCCTGCAGCCATTCAGTGGGTAAGAAACATGAGGACGAAGAAGATGGCATTTTGGTCAATTCAGAAGCCACCAGTATCTGTGTTTGCTGCTCAAGGTGGAGACATCTCTGGAGATAATGTTCCCATCTATATGGTAGAAATTGAACATCCAAATTAACCTGAATAAGAGTTTGTAGGTAGTAGTTGCAAATACCAATTGCTGCCATTTCCACTTGAGTGCTATGGCTGCTTCTGATGGCTTGATGGATCTGAAGCTGTCTTACACTGTAATAATTGCAGTTTCCAAAATGCACCAGAGCCATTACCAAACCTGGTAAGGCTCTTAATTGGTGTTTTGGAATCATCACTTGAAAACCAGTTCCTTGGAAAAAAATACATTCAATATAAGAGTGATCACATATGCTCCAAAACTTTTAAAATCACTCTGATAACTGCTTCTCTCCTTCTTTAACCATGAGTAAATTCAACAACTTCATAGTTGTAAATTTCAAAGACTCTCTAATATTTTGGAAGCTTTGATTTTCTTTTCTTTTTTTTTTTGATTCTTTGTGAGTTTCACATCATGCACCCCAATCCTACTCATCTCCCAGTCCACTCATATCCACCCTGCATCCTTGCAACCTACCCCAAATTAAAAACCACACAAACCCACAAAAAATAAACAAAATAAAGCCTAGAAAATATCTCATCGTGGAAGCTGTAATGTGACCAACAGTATACACTCCTGTCCACACATCTTCACTTGCAAATGGTCATTGCAATGAATCATTGAGTCAAAGTGCGTGGCTTCTATGACACCACCAATAGTGGATCCTCACCTGTACTCCTCCCTGTTATCCTGTTGCCGTGTGTCATGGAAATTCTGCAGCTTTCAATCAGCAGGGCTGGCCCTTTCAGGCATCCCAACCATTCACAGATGATGTAGATTTGGGGGTGAGCCAACTCAAAGCCATGGATCTGTGCCTGGGTGGCAGCTGAGCTGGTCATCACGCTGACTGTCCCTTATCCACACCACTATAGCTAGGTTTCCAGCACTGCTCAAGCTAGGCCACCCACTGACGCCATTGGCAGTAAGTAGGGTCAACTCTTCTGCTCTTATGTCCTTGGGTCCAGCTCACCCACACCCATGGATGCAGGTTTTCTCTTTCTTTTTCAAAAATCCCTCTCTGTCTCTCTGTGATTTTGTGTGTCTGTGTGTTTCTGTGTGTCTCTCTGTCTCTATTTCTGTCTCTCTCTTCCTATGCACTCATTTTCTCACCTTTCCAAACCATCATGCAGCAGAGAAGAGAGATGAAATGGGAGTGATTTAGAATTGTGGTGCTCTTGACATTGCCCAGGCCTTCAAGAAGTATTTGAATTTGAATAGAATTAGGAATGAATATGAGGGAGGGAGGATGAAATTTCCAAGTATCAGTGAAACCTGGAACCTCTTCTTAGAGTCAACTGCCTGAAACTCGGTAAGTAGTTTTCATTTTCATTCCGGTTTTTCATTATGAGATTCTAATGAAATTTAATGCATAAAAAGAAAGACAAAAATGAAGCTAATCTGTATCATCAAGGGACTTATTAATATTATCATTATAGGGTAAAACTGATTGAATAGGAGAAGCAAATACAATCCACATACTGTAATAATCTACTTGCGGAGTCATAATAAAATACTAACAATGGAGTCATAATAGAAATCTATTTCCTCACATGCTGAAGGAGGAAATCCTCATTGTCACAGCCCTCAGGTTTCATGTTCTGGGGACAATTCTTTTCCTAGCTTTCAGACAACCACTTGTCTGGTTTTTGTCAGTGCACAGCTGAATCTTTCAGCTCAGTAAGATTTTTTACAAGTCTCATCTGCTTCCCTTTCCATACCAACCCCACCTCTTCCTTGCACCTTTTATATTTGTTCTCTAACATTTTGTTTATTAGCACTGCCTTGTCTCTAAAGGGATTGAGATCCCTCTGATTGAGAAAACATCTTTTCAGCTTTCTGTAGCTGTATTATTGAGAACTCTCCATATCTTCCTTACTACCAAAAATCTCTACAGTTATATGACAATGGCAAATTCTAGTCATTTTTATTGTTACACATGCAGTATAAGACTTTAATATCAGAAAAAAATTAAAACTCTTCCTTGTTTCTCAGAATAGAGCATCAGAGAGGAAGGAAGCAGACTCAGTTTTAAGATTTTATGTTGGAAAGCACATACATTCTTGAAAACTGTATAGTGATTGACTCTAAGGCTTCAGGAAGTGCAACTCATGAGTAGTATCACATGAACCACATTAACTATCATAGGCCAGCAAACAGTGGGTACAACCATATAACCCCAAACCATCTTCTACTCCCAACTCTAGATAGGATTATTCCAGACTGGACAAGGATCCAAAGAGGAGTGGGAAAAATAACATTGATCTTGTGTGATTAGACATATTATGAGAAAAGGTAGGTCATATGTTTATTTTCCCTTATGTTGTAGATCTGAAGTTTGTGTGACACCTCCCTTCTCAATTTTTTATATTTAAATTTTCAAACATGATAACACTAGCAGCGGGGTTAGAAGAGGGCAATACCCATATGAACAAGTTAATGTTCTCGTTCAGCCTTCTACCTTCTGATATGCCTTCTGCTACCATATTGATGATGGAGTAAGAACATGGCTTTCTGTGAAAATGAAAATAAGCCATGGTGAGATAACAAATTTACCAGTGCCTTTGACCAAGGACTTCTCAGCAGTCAGAGTTGTGAATACTCTTTCTGTGTTTACAAGTCATGTACCCTGCTCCTTGGTCCTAGCAGCCTAAACCAAACAAGACAGACTGATTGTGCCTATTATCTCTTGATTATTCTTATAAATAATCACAGCAATTATACAAATTATACCATTATTGAAATAATATGTGTAATGCTCCCTAAGTATTAATTATTGTATTTAATATTTTAAAATTCTAGTCTGCACTGTTTCAGATTCCAGTGTTGCTGAGAGTTTCCCCTCTCATAGTGGGAATAAAGTAAATTTCAGTCCAGTAAACAGTGGAACTTGGACTTGCTGAAATGTGGAATGTTCACAGGAACTAATTGTCTAATGTTCAGTGCAATAGTTGGTGTTAGTCACAATGTTTATCCTATTTCACTGATAGACAATTGTTATAGTGTTTAGTTAGCTGACATATTCATGCCTAGTAAATAGAGAATACAGAGATCATTATGTAAAGGGTTACATGGCTCTTTGAGAGTGGGATTTAAGTTCTGAATCTCTCACAGCCCACAAGAGTCCATTGAATGCCAATACCATGGCTCTGTCAGCTATCCTAGTGGTGTATTCCTCAAATGTCCTCTCTAAGCAGGCATATGTATACTTGTTAACATCCTATACTAACTCAGCTCCTGCTCCCTGCCAGGGTAAAATACCATGGAGCCCCGTGAGCTGATGGGGTTTTCCTTGTCATTGTCTGTATGGTAACTACAAGATGTAGAGAGTAGGTATATACCTTAAATAAGGACTTACGAAGATGAAGTGGTTTGAGACTTACTTGGTATTGTATTGGAAATCTGATAGGTTGTGGAAAAGCTTAATACATGAACCTAAAAGGTCAGAGGTATTCCTGGTCAGAAAATGTCTTTCCCTTTACATTTTTTTATGTTTATTTATTACTTCAGGTTACATCTCCATCACAGTGCCCTCTTTCCAACCCTCCCAGCCCCGCCCTCCCACTCTCTACCCCCATCCCTTCCATCCCACTCCTCTGGAGAGGAGTGTTCCTACATAACAGTCCCCTGCCCCAGTTCAGCAGTCATATGAGAGCCAAGAGCCTCCTCATACACTGGGGGCCTACAAGGCAGCACCACCACTAAGGAAAAATGTCTCATTGACAGATAACAAAGTCTATGTTCCTATTCCCTTTGGTGCATTGTTTGCAGTATAGTTATCCTGTATTATGGCTAAAATCCGATTATAAGTGAATAGATGCCATGTGCATCCTTCTGAGTCTGGGTTAGCTCACTCAGGATGAGCTTCTCTAGTTCCATCCATTTGGCTGCAAATTGCATGATTTCATTGTTTATCTCTTCCTTTATAAACTTACCTGATTGCCCAATTTTTTGCTTTGGAAAAAAATGAAATTTGAAGCTATATGACATTGAGAGATACACTTACTAACTCTGAGCCTTGGTATTTTCTTTTCTATGCTAGAATGAGAGTAAGGACTACTGGCCTGAAGGTACAGCCTGTGAGATCACTAATAAATGCAAGGGATGTACAGCACTCCTTTCCCCATGAGTCCATGCCAGTTTAGCTCTGGGAACAGTTTCCTCCTTCTTGAGACCTGTGTGCTTCCCTTTTCCTTTTGTACTTTCTTCTGCTTGATTTCAGCCTAGCAGAAGTCACTAACCTTGGATTAATCTTTGAATCAATTCTGCCCCGTATTGATTTTATTTTTTCAGTCAATTACACACTACCTCCTAAGAGCATTCTGCCTTCTGGGTACTTCAATATTCTCAGGGACTGTAGCTTCAAACCACCATCACCTCTTGGGTTAATCTCATATCATAAAATAACTGATCTCCACCTTTCTGGTACAAATGTCCTTAATCCCATTCTCTAGCCCAGTTTATAAATGTGACCATGCCACTTACCACGGAAAATTTTTCATGATTGCCCATTGTTTAATGGTGGCTAACATTTGCTAAATGTTTTATACATATATATATATTTTAAAGTGCTATAAGGTGCATATCACTGCCATTCCTCTTATATAGCAAGGGATTTGAAGCAGAGGAAAGTAATGATGCATAAGTTGGCAGAATGTGAATTAATTTTAATTTTCTCAATAAATTATAGGATCTTTTATGACTTTGTTCCCAATTAACTTGAAAACTCACACATTTTCATACATATATTGCCTCAGAGAATTTGTGCTGTTTCTATCTGTAATTCACTTCCAAGGATAATCATCTTCCCTTTTCCTTTTCTCCTGACACAATGAAATCCTCTCTCTCAGTATTCCAACATAGCATGAATATATATATACACATATATATATATATTCATCATTATATTGAGATGTCACATATAGAGATGTGGGTCTAAGAGTAGATAGATGATAGGTAGATGAATAGACAGATAGATTGTAGGTTGATTCACTAATGGTAGACAGACAGACAAATACATGAATGGATAGATAATAGAAGATTGAAGATAGATAACAGACAAATAGTTGGTAGATAAATATATAAATGGCAGACAAATTAATGAATATATAGATAACATAAAAATAAAAAATACAAATATATAAATATATATATGTATCCTTTTTCTTTAAGATGCATAGACTGATAATGGGGATAATTATAATAAGTGCACTCACAATGCCATCACCAAAAAAAAGCAGAAACTCACCTCAAAAAGAATAAGGCATAGTTGTTGCTTTATTCTGTGGCCAATATAGGTGACCATGATCTGGAAACACAGATTTAGTATGCCCCAAATGACATATTCCAACTGGGTAATAATGTCATGAAGTTTTTATAGTAACAGAACCAATACATTCAAAACTCAAAGTGCCTCAAAATACATTGGTATAAACATCAGGTAGGCAGATTACCACAAAATGGGATAATCTCTGTTTGAGGCCTCAAATAGTACCTGAAGACATTATTAATTTTGGATTGATAGAAACTGAGAGTCTTTTTGTACATTCACAAAGAGTTTACCTATTAGTTACAAGGATTAACATTAGTTCAAACACAGAGGTGGTTATTAAAGACAGCCCAAGATAATTTCATTCAACACATACCATATTATATATCTCTATAATCACAGAATTTCTACTTAGCTAAATTGTCTTCTATCTTTTTTTAATGTAGGAGTGATTTTTTCTAGGAATTTCAGTTCACAATGCCATATAGCTAATTAATAATAATAACAATAATAGAAAATAAGTCAAAAGCTAGATGATACGGCTTAGATATGCAAAAGAGGTAATTCTCAGTGAAATGACTTTTAACTAACTAGAGAGCCATAAACACCAATTAGATGTCTGGTTTTTGCCTCCAAGATAGAAGTGCTACTATTGCAGCCCTGAGGGTATCTTGTTGCGCCAATCATTGATGTAGTTCACAGGCTTTATGGTTGAAGAGTACTGTTTACAGACTTTCTCCCTTGGCAGCTTGAGTAACGCCTTTAGGTGCTATGAAAGCTAGTCTTCAGGGAGAAGGCTTCCAGGTCTATTCCAGATCAATCACTCCAGTTCCTCTGGCAAAAGTGTGTGTTTTCAACTTCTAGAAGAGAACCACGAACAACGGGAACAGCATATATTTTTTTCAGGATATTCTTGGATTACCCTAAACATCAACTAAATGGGAAATGTCTCATGTACAACACTGGGATTTTTGTTAGTTAGTCTAGGGAACTTCAGGAAATAGTATCAATTAAAGTAATTTAACTTCATTTAAACTGTATATATAAAAGCACAAATATATAGTATAAATCATACACAAACATAAAACCTTATATATATGAAGAGGACACCTACAGAGAGGGTAAAATCTTTGCCATTCCATGCCTGATAGAGAAGTTAATATACAGAAAAAAATTAAAAAAAAACAGAATCAATTATTCAAATGACTAGTATTACTCTTTTCCCGTATCCACACAGGCATTTTTCCCTTTAAAAAATCTTAGGCAATATGACTGTGGTAAAATAAAATCTGAAAATAATTTTAATTTGCATTTGTCTAATGGTTGACAATGTTGACATTTGAAAATGCTTCTCAATATTTCATCAGTTGAAATCTCTTTGTTTAATTCCATGCCCCATTTTTGAACTGAGTTGTCTGATTTTTTTGATGTTTAGTTGGTTTGTTTGACTTTTTTTAGGGCGAGTCTTTGGATCTTTTTCCACTTCTATTTGCTGTTCATTTAATAGACTGCTAATGTACTATTCTGTATAGAAACTTTTTTAATTTCATGAGGTCTCATTTATTAATTATTTACTTTAATGCTTGCACGATCAGGATCCTGTTCAGAAAAAATCCTTTCCTGTGCCAATGAGTTCAAGCATACTCCTTAGTCTATAAGTTTTGGGGTATAAAGTCTTATGCTGAAATCGTTTATTCAATTGGAGTTGAACTTTGTGAAAGATGAGGGATAAGGATTCAGTTCTGTCTTAATACATATAGCCAGTACCATTTGCTGAACATGCTGTCTTTTATTCAATATGTCTTATTGGCCCTTTTGTCCAAAACCAAGTGATAATGGCACTGTGCTCTTATATGCTGTTTTTATTATTATACTTACATAAGATAAGTCTAAAACTGAGACGGTGAGACCTCCAGCAGTATGTTTTGATTGTTCATGTCAGCTTGGATCTTCTGTGTTTCCATACGAAATTTGATAAATTTTTTAATTCACATTTTTCCAAAGAATTTTGTTGGAAGTTTGATAAGGATTATAGGGAACCTGCAGATTGTTTTTGTAAGGGACATATTTTACAATATTAATGTTATTCAACCATGAGCATTGAAGCTCTTTCCATCTTCTGGTATGATCTTTAATTTCTTTCTTCAGAGTCTTAAATTTTCATTGTATAAGTCTTTCAGCTCCTTGGTTATGTTTATTACAAGATATTTTAATATTTTGAGGCTATTCTGAATGATATTGTTTTCCTAGTTCTTTCCAACAGAAAACAATCTCAATGGCAGTTTTAGAGGTTCTTTGTTTCATAACATCATGTCAGGACTTTTACTTTTTTATAAATTTTATCTTATTAATTTTTTATTTTATATTTCTTTTTTTTTTTTACCCCACAGGTCCTTTCAGTGTATACTATGCCTTCCAATATAGCATTTTTTATGGGATTTCTGAGTATTCAATCTAGTGGGTCTCTTGAGCCTTCTCTCAGGTTCTTTTCCATTTGTTTGTTTGTTTTCTCCAATCAGAATGTCTTAGATTTAATTTAATTTTACTATTACCCTTTAGAAGCCTATATTTCCTAATGAGAGATAGAACGTGGGTGGATCCAGATGGGAGCAGAGGTGTAGAGGAACAGGGAGGAAAAACCATAATCAGGATATATTATATGAGGAAAAAAAACTTTATTTTCAATGAAGGAAAAACAACCTGGGATCCAAATTGGGGGGAGGGTAGTTAAAAATGACTCACTAAAAATGAGCTATGGATCAGAACTGAGGATTCTTGAAACAAGAAATGAAAATATGTAAATGTTCATTATTTTAGCAATTAATAAAATATAAACTATATCTAAAGAAAATTCCAAGACCAAGAAAACAGCTTAAAACAAATGCAGGTGAGAATGAGGAATAAAGAGGACCCTCATTTACTCTTGGTACGAATGGTAACTGGTGTTATCATGAAAGTAACTATGGAGAATTATTTTTTAAAAACACTTGTTATATATACCCTAGGACCTAGTAGTATCACTCCCGGTATTTGCCAAAGGACTTGACATCCTAGCGCTCAGCCATGTTCCTTGCTCTCTATTCACAATATCCCAGAAATGAAAGCAACCTAAATGCCCTTCAACTGATGAATAGATAATAAATGTGTGGTATATAATGCAAAATTACATTCTATTCAGCAGTAAAGAAAATGAAATCATAAAATTTACAAGGAAATGGATAGAAATCTAAAATATTATACTGAGTGAGGTAAGCAGGCTTAGAAAGACAAATGCTGCTTGTTTTTTTCTTATTGTAGATACTAGCTCAGAATCTTTAGATGTGTGTAACCCAGTGTAACTGCAGAAACTAGGAAAATAAAAAATGCCCATGTATGGGGGTGTTGCTAATCTCACAAAGGATGATAGCAGTACACAGGTCCTGTGAAGAGAGAAATGGGGAAAACATGGGTGGGACTTTATCTGGGGATCAACAAGGGAGCTCAGTACAGAGGGAGAGGCAGGGGACAAGAGTGAATAACACTAAGGATGTTTAGAAAAGACATGGGGAATCATATTATTTCATTTTTGTTTCTCATCTCTCTTAGAGTGCTCTTGAGGTCTGGTTACCTTGTATGTCCTACCTGGAATGTTTCAGAAGGCCAAGTAGACCCACCTATAGAGAGCTGACTGGCATTTTTGTGGAACGTGTGAAGCAATAGTCAGGTAGTACGTATATGTATACCTAGCTTAGCTTCTCCCATTATACAGCATTTCCATTAAAGTTCTTTTAAATGTACCTCAAGGTTTATATTTCCTCATCTCATCATGTTGGACTTGGAGCATATCCAGCAGCAGAGCTACTAAATCGAAAACACTGTTACATTAGGCACATCCTCCCAATGATCCAGTGGAATAAACTGTTACATGGTAAGGGCAGCAGGGAAGATTATTTCTAGAACTCTGGATATTTAGTAAAAGGTTATGAAATATAAACCAAGAGATGCATGATGGCATCTCAAATGCGCATTTATCTATCTTGAGTTAGAAAAAATATATAAATAATGTGTCTGAATGCTTAAAAAGTGAAATTTAGACTGACAACCCTGAAGTTCTTAAAGGATTATTCCCAGGGTGAAGAATCAACCGTTCTTCTGATGTTACTCACTGTCCTATGACTTGTTCAGCACACACAGTTCATCAGTCCCTGAACAGCTGGGCAATGTAACTATGCATTGTTCTGGACCTTGGAGAAAAGTACAGAAGAAATTCTGTGTATACTCATAGCTGGACAATGTAACTATGCATTGCTCTGGATCTTGGAGAAAAGTAGAGAACATATTCTTTGTATACTCATCCTCGTGCACTGTGCTCCTGTGACACAATGCTGAAGCAAATAGGCCAGGTAAACCATAAACATAAGCTTTAAAAGGATGGACTGCCTGATACCTGTCAGTGGACCCGACCAAAAGAGGTATCAGTTTGCCAGTGTGCAAAGATTCCCCCTGGAAATAAGACCTAGGACTTAGTAACTTCATTTCTGTTGACCATTAGTTTGTAACTTTAATGATTGATTTTGCTATATTAATAAGAGTAGTATGCAAACAGACAACACAGAACTATATAACTTCAAAGCCAAAATTGTAAGTTAAGAGTAAAGGCCAAACTAACATGGCCTCCAGTGTCAGCACAGATGATGGATATCAACAAAGACTCTGGCATCAGCACTGGACTAGGTGTATTTCTTAGGAGGTGGGGTGCAAGGGTGGGAAGGTAGACCTGGGAGAAATGTGAATTGAGTGTGAGGGGGTGAAATTCCCAAATAATTAATGAAAATATTATGTTGAGAAAAATATATATCTGTATATATATTATATATATGGATATGTTTGTTTGTTTACAATTTATTTATTTATTTATTTAAAGAAAGAGTACAGGCCAAAGAAGGAACCATCATGTCAGCAGGCAGTCACAGGAGCAATTGCCTCATGGGGACCACAAAGTTCAGGAAACAGGAAGGATATGGAGCTCCAGGAAAGGGATGCTAGTCCTGAGTAAACTCTCACTCTTTTTTTTTAATATATAATTTATTTTTTATTTCTTCAAGTTACATCTCAATCACAATCCCCTCCCTACTCCCCCCTCCAGTCCCACCCTTCCACCCTCCTCCCCCTCAACCCCCCCATCCTCTTCCCTTC
>CAJQZJ010015938.1:743-11124 GCA_907164525.1 Lophiomys imhausi | reverse complement strand
CGTTCACACATGGTTTTAATTATCAATATACCGGATGAATATGCATTTCCACCGTGTTTTCAGGCATGTTTACTTACCAGATAAAGAGAACGTAACTAGTTGTGTTTACTGCGGGTGTCAATAGAATAGCTTAATATGTGTATTTGTATGCAAATTAAGCATTCGCGACTAGTAGTAGTGGTAAAAATGTGCTCAAGTTGCATGTTTTACGAAACTCCAGGAAATCCCTCACTTTACAGATATATTCACACCATGTCCCTAACATATTTCAGTGACACACTAACAGCCATACTTTTCCTTGTGTGAGAAATCAAAGTAGACGTTCGTTTTACTACAAGGCCTTAAGAAACAATTCTGAGAGTGAAGACAGTTCGTCTTTGAAGAATGTACACACGGATGTAAGTCACAATACACCTGATGAATGTTCATTCCTACCGTGTTTCCAGGCATGTTTACTTACCAGATAAGGAAAACTTCACTAGTTGTTGTGTTTACTGCGGGTGTCAAATGAACAGCTTAGAATGTGTATTAGTACGCACTGGAAGTATTCACGACTAGTTTTAATTCTCAATATACCTGAGGAATGTGCATTCCTACCTTCTTTCAGGCATGTTTACTTACAAGACAAAGGGATCGTCCCTAGTTGTGTCTACTGATGGTGTCAAAAGAACAGCTCAGAATGTGTATTAATGCGCAGTGGAAGCATTCGCGACTAGTAGTTGTGACAAAAATTGTGTTCAAGTTACATGTTTCACGAACTTCTAGGAAATCCCTCACTTTACAGATATATTCACATCACTTCTCTAACATACTTCAGTGACACACTAACAGCCATACTTTTCCTTGTGTGAGAAATCAAAGAAGACGTTTGTTTTCACGAGGCCTTAAGAAACAGTTCTGAGAGTGAAGAGATTTCATCTTTGAAGAAGGTACACACATGGTTGTCATTCACAATATACCTGATGAATGATCATTCCTACCGTGTTTCCAGGCATGTTTACTCACCAGATAAAGAGAACTTCACTAGATGTTGTGTCTACTTGTGGTGTCAAAGAACAGCTTAGAATGTGTATTACTACGCACAGGAAGAATTGGCGACTAGTAGTTTTGGAACACACATGGTTTTAATTCTCAATATACCTGAAGTATTTGCATTCCTACCGTGTTTTCCGACATGTTTCCTTACCAGATAAAGAGAACTTCACTAGTTGTTGTGTCTACTGGTGGTGTCAAAAGAACATCTTAGAATGTGTATTAGTACGCAGTGGTAGCATTCGCAACTAGTAGTTGTGGTAAAAACTGTGTTCATGTTACATATTTTACGAACCTCCGGGAATTCCCTCAGCTTCCAGATATGTTCACATCACGTACCTAACATACTTCAGTGACACACTAACAGCGATACTTTTCCTTATGTGAGATATCAAAGTAGACGTTCGTTTTACTACAAGGCCTTAATAAAATTCTGAGAGTGAAGCTAGTTCGTATTTGAAGAACTTACACACAAGGTTTTAATTCACAATATACCTGATGAATGTGCATTCCTATCTTGTTTTCAGGCATGTTTACTTACCAGATAAAGAGAACTTCATTAGTTGTTTGTCTACTGGTGGTGTCAAAGGAACAGCTTAGAATGTGTATTAGTACGCACTGGAAGCATTCGCCACTAGTAGTTGTTTTAAAAAGTGTGTGCAAGTTACATGTTTCTCGAACCTCTGGGAAATCCCTCAGCTTCTTGATATGTTCACATCACATCCCTAACATACTTCAGTGACACACTAACAGTCATACTTTTCCTTGTGTGAGAAATCAAAGTAGACGTTCGTTTACTACAAGGCCTTAAGAAACAATTCTGAGAGTGAAGATAGTTCGTCTTTGAAGAATGTACACACGGATGTAAATCACAATACACCTGATGAATGTTCATTCCTACCGTGTTTCCAGGCATGTTTACTTACCAGATAAGGAGAACTTCACTAGTTGTTGTGTTTACGGGGGGTGTCAAATGAACAGCTTAGAATGTGTATTAGTACGCACTGGAAGGATTCACGACTAGATTTAATTCTCAATATACCTGAGGAAGGTGCATTCCTACCTTGTTTCAGGCATGTTGTTTTATGGTTAGGGTTAGGGTTAGGGTTAGGGTTAGGGTTAGGGTTAGGGTTAGGGTTAGGGTTAGGGTTAGGGTTAGGGTTAGGTTTAGCTTTAGCAGTGTACTTCTTCAAATACGATCTCTGTTCACTCTGAACAGTTCCTTAAGACCTAGTTTTAACACGAACGTCTTCTTTGATTTGTCACACAGGGAATATTTAGGCTGTTAGTGGGTCTCAGAAGTTGTTATCTAAGATAAACAAACATGTCAGGAAGCTGAAGGATTTCCAGGACTTTCATAAAGGTTTAGGGTTAGGGTTAGGGATAAGGTAAGGGTTAGGGTTAGGGTTAGGATTAGGGTTAGGGTTAGGGTAGGGTTAGGGTTACTGTTAGGGTTAGCCTTAATGTTAGGGTTTGGGTTAGGGTGTGTAGTGTCCTTTTCAAATAAGAACTACTTCACTCTATGAGGAGTTTCTAAGCCTAATTGTAAAACGAACGTCTTCTTTGATTTCTCACACAGGGATAAATATGGCTGTTAGTGTGTCACTGAAGTATGTTAGCAACGATATATAAACATATCTGGAATCTGTGGGACTACGAGGACATTCATTATACATGCAAAATGAACAGACTTTTTACCACAACTACTAGTCACGAATGCTTCTTTAAGGAAACCTTGTTTTCAAATACACATTGTTAGCTCTTCTTTGTAATTGCCCAGTAGAAAGAACAAAAAGTGAAAATCTTTTTATCTCATAAGTGAACAAGTCTGAAAACCTGATAATAATGTACATTCATCACGAATATTCACAATTAGAATGCAGAGAATACTTTCCTCAAAGAAGAACTATCTTCATTCTCAGAGAGTTTCTTAAGGCCTAGTAGTAAAATGAACATCTTCTTTGATTTCGCACAAGGATTAGTATGGCTGTTAGTGTGTCACAGAAGTATGTTAACAAAGCAGAAGAAATATATCTGGAAGCCGAGGGATTTACAGGACCTTAATAAAGAGTTAGGGTTAGGGTTATGGTTAGGGTTAGGGTTAGGGTTTTTTTAGGGTTAAGGTTAGGGTTAGGTACACGGTTAGGGTTTGGGTTAGGGTTAGGAGTGTACGTTCTTCAAATACGCACTATCTTCACTCTGTGAAGAGTTTCTTAAGGCCCAGTTGTAAAACTAACATCTTCTTTGATTTCTCACACAGGGAAATGGATGGATGTCAGTGTGTCACTGAAATATGTGAACAACGAGATTTAACCATATCTGGAAACTGAGGTATTTCGAGGACATTCATAAAGGTTTAAGGTTAGGGTTATGGTTAGGAGTGTACTTTCTTCAAATATGAACTACCTTCACTCTCTGCACAGTTTCATAAGGCCTAGTTGTAAAACGAATGTCTTGTTTTATTTCTCACACAAGGAATAGTATGGCTGTTAGTGTGTCACTAGAATATGTGAGCAAAGAGTAACAAACATATCTGGAATTCAGGGATTTACAGGACATTCATAAAGTTTTAGGTTTAGGGATATGGTTACAGTAATGGTTAGGGCTAGCGTTAGGCGTGTACGTTTTTCAAATAGGAACTCTCTTCCCTCTGTGAACAGATTTTTCAGGCCTAGTAGGAAAAAGAATGTCCTCTTTGATTTCTCACACATGGACTACTATGGCTGTTAGTGTGTCATTGAAGTATGTTAGCAATGAGATGTCAACATAACTGACAATGTAAGGGATTTCCAGGAGGTTGGTTATATTTGTAACTTGAACACACATTTTACCAAAATTTCTAGTCACGAATGCTTTGTTTAGGAAACAGTGCATTCAAATACACATTCTGAGTTCTTCTCTGGAATCACCCTTAGAAACAACAAGAAGTGAAGTTCTCGTTATCTCATCAGTGAACAAGTCTGAAAACAGGGTAGGAATGGACATTCATCAATTATATTGACAATTAGAGCCAATAGTGTAATTTCTCTCAACACGAACTATCTTCACACTCAGAAAAGTTCCATAAAGCCTAGTAGTAAAACTACTTTGACTTCTTACACAAGGAATAGTATGGCTGTTAATGTGTCAGTGAAATATGAGAGCAAAGGGAAACAAACATATTTGGAAGCTCAGTGATTTCCAGGATATTCATAAAGATTTAGTGTTAGGTTTAGAGTTAGGGTTAGTGTTAAGGGTAGAGTTAGGGTTATGGTTAATTTAGTGTTAGGGTGGTGGACTAGTTTTAGGGTAAGTGTTAGCAGTGTTCTTCAAATACGAACTATCTTCACTCTGTGAACAGTTCCTTAAGACCTAGTTGTTACACGAACGTATACTTTGATATGTCACACAGGGAATAGTAAGACTCTCAGTGTGTCATAGATGTATGTCACCAAAGATAAACAAACATATCATGAAGCTGAGGGATTTACAAGATTTTCATAAAGGTTTAGGGTTAGGAATAAGGTTAGGGTTAGAGTAAGGGCTAGGGTTAGGTTTAGGTTTAGGTTTAGGGTTAGGGTTAGGTTTAGGCTTAGGGTTAGGGTTAGGGTTAGGTTTAGGTTTAGCAGTGTACTTCTTCAAATACGATCTCTCTTCACTGTGTGAACAGTTCCTTAACACCTAGTTTTAACACGAACGTCTTCTTTGATTTGTCACACAGGGAATAGTTAGGCTGTTAGTGGGTATCAGAAATTTGTTAGCTAAGATAAACAAACATATCAGGAAGCTGAGGGATTTCCAGGACTTTCATAAAGGTTTAGTGTTAGGGTTAGGGATAAGGTTAGGGTTAGGGTTAGGGTTAGGGTTAGGGTAAGGGTAGGATTAGGGTTACTGTTAGGGTTAGCCTTAATGTTAGGGTTTGGGTTAGGGTGTGTAGTTTTTTTTCAATTAAGAACTAACTTCACTCTGTGAGGAGTTTCTAAGCCTAATTGCAAAACGAACGTCTTCTTTGATTTCTCACACAGGGATAAATATGGCTGTTAGTGTGTCACTGAAGTATGTTAGCAACGATATATAAACATATCTGGAATCGGTGGGATTACGAGGACATTCATTACACATGTAAAATGAACGACTTTTTACCACAACTACTAGTCACGAATGCTTCCTTTAGGAAACCATGTTTTCAAATACACATTGTTAGCTCTTCCTTGTAATTGCCCAGTAGAAAGAACAAAAAGTCAAAATCTCTTTATCTCATAAGTGAACAAGTCTGAAAACACCGTAATAATGTACATTCATCACGAATATTCACAATTAGAATGCAGAGTATACTTTCCTCAAAGACGAACTATCTTCATTCTCAGAGAGTTTCTTAAGGCCTAGTAGTAAAACGAACATCTTTTTTGATTTCTCACATAAGGATTAGTATGGCTGTTAGTGTGTCACAGAAGTATGTTAACAAAGCAGAAGAAATATATCTGGAAGCCAAGTGATTTCCAGGACCTTAATAAAGAGCTAGGGTTAGGGTTAGGGTTAGGGTTAGGGTTAGGGTTAGGGTTAGAGTTTTTTTAGGGTTAGGGTTACTGTTAGGTACACGGTTAGGGTTTGGGTTAGGGGTAGGAGTGTGCGTTCTTCAAACACGCACTATCTTCACTCTCTGAACAGTTTCTTAAGGCCCAGTTGTAAAACTAACATCTTCTTTGATTTCTCACACAGGGAAATGGATGGATGTCAGTGTGTCACTGAAATATGTGAACAACGAGATTTATCCATATCTGGAAACTGAGGGATTTCGAGGACATTCATAAAGGTTTAAGGTTAGGTTTATGGTTAGGAGTGTACTTTCTTCAAATACGAACTACCTTCACTCTCTGAACAGTTTCATAAGGCATAGTTGTAAAACGAATGTCTTCTTTTATTTCTCACACAAGGAATAGTATGGCTGTTAGTGTGTCACTAGAATATGTGAGCAAAGAGAAACAAACATATCTGGAATTCAGGGATTTACAGGACATTCAAAAGTTTTAGGGTTAGGGATAGGGTTACATTTATGGTTATGGTTAGCGTTAGGAGTGTACGTTTTTCAAACACGAATTCTCTTCCCTCTGTGAACAGATTCTTAAGGCCTAGTTGGAAAACGAATGTCATCTTTGATTTCTCACACATGGATTACTATGGCTGTTAGTGTGACATTGAAGTATGTTAGCAATGAAATGTCAACATAACTGAAAATGTGAGGGATTTCCAGGAGGTTGTTTATATTTGTAACTTGAACACACAGTTTACCAAAACTTCTAGTCACGAATTCTTCGTTGAGGAAACAGTGCATTCAAATACACATGCTGAGTTCTTCTCTGGAATCACCCTTAGAAACAACAAGAAGTGAAGTTCTCGTTATCTCATCAGTGAACAAGTCTGAAAACACGGTAGGAATGGACATTCATCAGGTATATTGACAATTAGAGCCAATAGTGTAATTTCTACCAGCACGAACTATCTTCACACTCAGAAAAGTTCCTTGAAGCCTAGTAGTAAAACTACTTTGACTTCTTACACAAGGAATAGTATGGCTGTTAATATGTCAGTGAAATATGTTAGCAAAGAGAAACAAACATATTTGGAAGCTCAGTGATTTCCAGGATATTCATAAAGTTGTAGTGTTAGGTATAGAGTTAGAGTTAGTGTTAGGGTTAGAGTTAGGGTTATGGTTAATTTAGTGTTAGAGGGGTGGACTAGTTTTAGGGTAAGTGTTAGCAGTGTTCTTCAAGTACGAACTATCGTCACTCTGTGAACAGTAACTTAAGATCTAGTTCTTACACGAACAGCTTCTTTGATATGTCACACAGGGAATAGTAAGACTCTCAGTGTGTCACAGAAGTATGTTAGCAAAGATAAACAAACATATCATGAAACTGAGGGATTTACAAGATTTTCATAAAGGTTTAGGGTTAGGAATAAGGTTAGGGTTAGGGTTAGGCCTAGGGTTAGGTTTAGGTTTAGGGTTAGGGTTAGGTTTAGGCTTAGGGTTAGGGTTAGGATTAGGTTTAGCTTTAGCAGTGTACTTCTTCAAATACGATTTCTCTTCACTCTGAACAGTTGCTTAAGACCTAGTTTTAACACGAACGTCTTCTTTGATTTGTCACACAGGGAATAGTTAAGCTGTTAGTGGGTCTCAGAAGTGTGTTAGCTAAGATAATCAAACATGTCAGGAAGCTGAAGGATTTCCAGGACTTTCATAAAGGTTTAGGGTTAGGGTTAGGGATAAGGTTAGTGTTAGGGTTAGGGTTAGGGTTAGGGTTAGGTTTAGGGTTAGGGTAGGGTTGGGGTTACTGTTAGTGTTAGCCTTAATGTTAGGGTTTGGTTAGGGTGTGTAGTGTCCTTTTCAAATAAGAACTAACTTCACTCTGTGAGGAGTTTCTAAGCCTAATTTTAAAACGAACGTCTTCTTTGATTTCTCACACAGGGATAAATATGGCTGTTAGTGTGTCACTGAAGTATGTTAGCAACGATATATAAACATATCTGGAATCTGTGGGATTACGAGGACATTCATTATACATTTAAAATGAACAGACTTTTTACCACAACTACTAGTCACGAATGCTTCCTTTAGGAAACCTTGTTTTCAAATACACATTGTTAGCTCTTCTTTGTAATTGCCCAGTAGAAAGAACCAAAAGTGAAAATCTCTTTATCTCATAAGTGAACAAGTCTGAATACACCGTAATAATGTACATTCATCACGAATATTCACAATTAGAATGCAGAGTATACTTTCCTCAAAGACGAACTATCTTCATTCTCAGAGAGTTTCTTAAGGCCTAGTAGTAAAACGAACATCTTCTTTGATTTCTCACATAAGGATTAGTATGGCTGTTAGTGTGTCACAGAAGTATGTTAACAAAGCAGAAGAAAGATATCTGGAAGCCGAGGGATTTCCAGGACCTTAATAAAGAGTTAGGGTTAGGGTTAGTGTTAGGGTTATGGTTAGGGTTAGGGTTAGAGTTTTTTTAGGGTTAGGGTTAGGGTTAGGTACACGGTTAGGGTTTGGGTTAGGGTTAGGAGTGTACGTTCTTCAAATACGCACTATCTTCACTCTGTGAAGAGTTTCTTAAGGCCCTGTTGTAAAACTAACATCTTCTTTGATTTCTCATACAGGAAAGTGGATGGATGTCAGTGTGTCACTGAAATATGTGAACAATGAGATTTAACCATATCTCGAAACTGAGGCATTTCGAGGACATTCATAAAGGTTTAAGGTTAGGGTTATGGTTAGGAGTGTACTTTCTTCAAAAACGATCTACCTTCACTCTCTGAAGAGTTTCATAAGGCCTAGTTGTAAAACGAATGTCTTCTTTAATTTCTCACACAAGGAATAGTATGGCTGTTAGTGTGTAACTAGAATATGTGAGCAAAGAGAAACACACATATCTAGAATTCAGGGATTTACAGGACATTCATAAAGTTTTAGGGTTAGGGATAGGTTTACACTTATGGTTAGTGTTAGCGTTAGGAGTGTACGTTTTTCAAGTACGAACTCTCTTCACTCTCTGAACAGATTCTTAGCGCCTAGTTGTAAAACGAATGTCCTCTTTGATTTCTCACACATGGATTACTTTGGCTGTTAGTGTGTCATTGAAGTATGTTAGCAATGAGATGTCAACATCACTGAAAATGTGAGGGATTTCCAGGCGGTTGGTTATATTTGTAACTTGAACACACATTTTACCATAACTTCTACTCACGAATGCTTCGTTTAGGAAACAGTGCATTCAAATACACATTCTGAGTTCTTCTCTGGAATCACCCTTAGAAACAACAAGAAGTGAAGTTCTCGTTTTCTCAACAGTGAACAAGTCTGAAAACACGGTAGGAATGGACATTCACCAGGTATATTGACAATTAGAGCCAATAGTGTAATTTCTACCAACACAAACTATCTTCACACTCAGAAAAGTTCCTTAAAGCCTAGTAGTAAAACTATTCTGACTTCTTAAACAAGGAATAGTATGGCTGTTAATGTGTCAGTGAAATATGTTTGCAAAGAGAAACAAACATATTTGGAAGCTCAGTGATTTCCAGGATATTCATAAAGATTTAGTGTTAGGTTTCGAGTTAGGGTTAGTGTTAGGGGTAGAGTTAGGGTTATGGTTAATTAAGTGTTAGGGTGGTGGACTCCTTTAGGGTAAGTGTTAGCAGTGTTCTTCAAATACGAACTATCTTCACTCTGTGAACACTTCCTTAAGACCTATTTGTTACACGAACGTCTTCTTTGATATGTCACACAGGGAATAGTAACACTCTCAGTGTGTCAAAGATGCATGTTAGCAAAGATAAACAAACATATCATGAAGCTGAGTGATTTACAAGAATTTCATAAAGGTTTAAGGTTATTAATAAGGTTAGGGTTAGGGTTAGGGCTAGGGCTAGGGTTAGGTTTAGGTTTAGACTTAGGGTTAGGTTTAGGCTTAGGGTTAGGGTTAGGGTTAGGGTTAGGGTTAGCAGTGTACTTCTTCAAATACGATCTCTCTTCACTCTGTGAACAGTTCCTTAAGACCTAGTTTTAACTCGAACGTCTTCCTTGATTTGTCACACAGGGAATAGTTAGGCTGTTAGTGGGTCTCAGAAGTGTGTTAGCTAAGATAATCAAACATGTCAGGAAGCTGAGAGATTTCCAGGACTCTCATAAAGGTTTAGGGTTAGGGTTAGGGATAAGGTTAGGGTTAGGGTTAGGGTTAGGGTTAGGGTTAGGGTTAGGGTAGGGTTAGGGTTACTGTTAGGGTTAGCCTTAATGTTAGGCTTTGGGTTAGGGTGTGTAGTGTCCTTTTCAAATAAAAACTAACTTCACTCTGTGAGGAGTTTCTAAGCCTAATTGTAAAACGAACGTCTTCTTTGATTTCTCACACAGGGATAAATATGGCTGTTAGTGTGTCACTGAAGTATGTTAGCAACGATATATAAACATATCTGGAATCTGTGGGATTACGAGGACATTCATTATACATGTAAAATGAACAGACTTTTTGCCACAACTTCTAGTCACGAATGCTTCCTTTAGGAAACCTTGTTTTCAAATACACATTGTTAGCTCTTCTTTGTAATTGCCCAGTAGAAACAACAAAAAGTGAAAATCTCTTTATCTCATAAGTGAACAAGTCTGAAAACACCGTAATAATGTACATTCATCACGAATATTCACAATTAGCATGCACAGTATACTTTCCTCAAAGACGAACTATCTTCAATCTCAGAGAGTTTCTTAAGGCCTAGTAATGAAACGAACATGTTCTTTGATTTCTCACATAAGGATTAGTATGGCTGTTAGTGTGTCACAGAAGTATGTTAACAAAGCAGAAGAAATATATCT
>CAJQZJ010015899.1:0-10977 GCA_907164525.1 Lophiomys imhausi | reverse complement strand
TTATTAGACAAAATTGGAAGGGATTGGTAACAGATGTGCTAGAGGTTTTGCTACTGTTTGGTAAATGAGAAACTCAGTGTGTCACTGAACCCCAAACAACTGTGTCTCTGGTATAATTTACATTTAGCAGGTTCCTAGTTTGGAGGTTTGTTGATATTGTCTACATAGCACAATGCTTTCCAACCTTCTCAATCTCCATGTGTTCACCTAGTTGACTTCTGGCACTTCTTAGTTCTCTATCTCTTCCACACTTACAATTTACCTCTACACAGGCTTGATTAGAAAATATAACATTCTATTTTTTTCCTCAGATCAGATTTCATTGTGTAGAATCCTATCAAGTAATTATGTAGAATATGAGGAAAAATAAATTGCCCTTTGAGCTAAAGGAGATCTATTTTAATTGCTATCTGCAACAATTCTGTTTCGCAACCCTATTGGAAGTTTTTAGACTGCATCCAAACTCTGTATCTAAATTTGTCGGGCAACAATTCTTACTTCATACCATGAAGAGTAAGTTACATGATAGATATGAATGACATAACTCTTATCTCATCATGTTGAATCAAGGCTATTTGCAGGTTTTATTATGCTGTGATTGCACACATTTTAGCTTTAGAAATAGATAGCAAGCTTGGTTGCTAAATTGCTTTCACTTCACTCTTTCTGAATGAACACATCATTTATCAGGTAGCATCTGAAACAGTAGGTACTGGTGAACATTTAATAAATCAATCAGTGCAGGTATGCCTGAATAAAAAGGGATTTTGTGATTCATTTTAGTGTTTCATTCACCAAATAACATTGCTAGTAGCTGTTTTTCTTTTGTAAAACAATTTTGAAAATTATTATTATCATTTTTAGATTTGTACACACATACATGCAGGTACACATGCACCTAAATATATGGAGGTTAGAAAATAACATTCAGAAATGTCTTCTCCCTTTCCATTATATGGGTTTTGAAAATTGAACTCAGGCTGTTCTCTTTGTTGGCAAGGACCCTTAGCTGCTGAGCCATTTTGCCACACCCACCAACGTCAGTTTCTTATTTCATATTAATGCTCTTAAATTTCTTTGTTGCTTTTCTTAGTTTATTACAATATTGAATCTTTGTCAAATATTTGAATCCTAAACTTTCTGACCTACCAATGAAATGAAATGTAAGAAATGTACTTTCATTGTATAGTGATATTACTACACAGAAGATAAAATAAGGCTTCCTCACTCTTTGTCCTATAAAACTATAGTTACCGGCCGGGCGGTGGTGGCGCACGCCTTTAATCCCAGCACTTGGGAGGCAGAGGCAGGCGGATCTTTGTGAGTTCGAGGCCAGCCTGGTCTACAAAGTGAGTCCAGGACAGCCAAGGATACACAGAGAAACTCTGTCTCGAAAAACCAAAAAAAACCAAAAAAACAAAAAAACAAAATAAAACTATAGTTACCAACTCTGCCAGCATACAGTCACTATTTCTGTTGAGGAGTGGGTACTGGATTTGATTCAACCTGGCTGAATACTTAGGTCATTGGAGTTTGGATGCCTTCCTGCTTCCCTAAACTTCCTTGACTTTCAACTTACCATTCCTCCAACACTATTCTTCATTCTACCCTGTGGGTTTTTGAAGAGCATTTAGAGGGCCACATTATCTCAGCTGAAAGCCTAACACTCCTTGGTGAAACAGTGACTCAGATGCTGGAGGCTGGACATGTTTTTATTACTCCCTATAGAGGTGAACTAATTCTTTCACTGCAAGCCATCATCCTTCCCACTAGCTTTCTTGGCTTTAGTCTCTTTTCTCTTTAGTCCAGTCTTCAAAATTCTTTCAGAATTTTATCTATAAAACAAAGGCCACAACTTAATTCTTCTCAAATCCTTTCAGTAACTACTATTTACTTTGGTTAATATTACTTGCACATTTGACAGAATTGCCATGTAACCTCATTTTTCCCACCCCCTAGACTCTTCTTCCCATAGGCTCAATCTGCTTTTGAAGTACTATCCTTGTGCTATAGTTAATATTTTTTCATTATGTCTCACAGCATACATTATATTTCACCCCCATCTTCTAGTTTCCAAGTCCTTAGAGAAGAACGTGGAAACATGTTTAGCACATAGAATGAGTACAATAAACACTGTTTGCACTTAACTGGATAATATAAAATGTGCAAATTGTACTTGGACACATAAAGCATTCTTTTTATGAATGAATCTATGCCAAAATCTACTAAGGTGTGTGAAGTCTGTGAACAGAGCTTCTACCAAAGGTATGTAAGCTAATTTGGTTTTCAGTACCAAAAGTTTTCTCCTGCCTGTTTGCATTTAAAACACTTGGGTCATGCATAGTGTCTTTTTATTTTCTAAATTAATAATACCCTGACACCTCATAACAATGCTATACCCAAATCTCCTTTAGAGTGATAGACTGTGAATGATTTAATTAAGTTACTAGTGCACCAGAAAATAAAAATAACAAATCCATTTTTAGGCAGCATTCTCTGATTTCATAGTTTAAGACACAAAGAAGGATTTGGAGCAAGAGGATTGACTTGGAATGAAAGGGAATACAACGTCTCAAGCATCTCAGCATATGACTGGGAGGGAGAATATTTTTAACACCACATTTGCGAAGAGACAAAAATAGATTTTTAAATTGGAATCATGAATTTTAAACACAGTTGGGGATGTGTACTTCTTCTTGTAATTCATAAACCCAATAGCAGCAAAACATGCATAAATTTCTGGAATTTCCCCCTTATATATTTATGCTTCCTATTGATAGATTATATAAGAATTTCCTTATGTTGTATTTGTTCTCTAAAAGGAACACCAGACTTTTGCTTTTATAAGGAAACACAGTTGTTAACTCACATATTTAAAGAAATGAGTGATAATTTTAGAAAAACATGATCTGAATCCTTATAGCATTTGAGTAGATTAATTTGGTTGTATTTATGGAGCTTGACATAGATTCATTTTAGGATTTAAACATCAAAATAATTCTGTAGGAAGATAATATTATGTCCATTTACCAATGAGGTCATTGATACAAAGAACAAAAATTATTCCTTTAAGACAAAAGGCCGCATTAGAAGTGATGTATAATATCCAGTGTTTATATTACTTTTATTCTATATTACACTCTAGGTTTTTGTCTTTGTGTCATATATTTGGTTCTGTAGAAGAGTATAAAGATTGAGAAAAGGTGTTACTCTATTATTAATACTTGTAAATTTAAAATGTAAACATGTAAATGAATGATGGTGGATGGAAAGAGATGGACTGATAGATGAACTAAGAAAATTACCTAGGTAAATATACCTGACTGTTCTTAAATAATTTTGAACTGTATGTGTACAATATGGATAATAGGTGGCTGTTTTAGAAATAATGCAGGATGTGTCAAAATGGGACTAGTCCAAAATAAAGTATGAAAATTATTTATCTAGATTAGACATGATGATTCCATTGATATAGGCACTTGCTATTCAGTGTGATGACCAGAGTTTGATCCATGGTGACCACATAGTGGAAGGAGACAAGTAATTCTAAAAAATTACCCTGTGACTACCACACATATTTACTTCCATCCACATGCATATACTCAGACACACAGAAAAACACATACACACATAGCATAAATGAATGTGAAAAAATGTTTCTGTCAATATACAACTCTGCCCACCTTTTTCTAGAAACACAGACTGCCATGTGCAATCCTTCATTTTGTTGTACCTGGATGGGAAATTGAATATCATATATTTTCTTGCAAAAGTACTTCAAGTTTCTTTGAAGATTGCAACAAGGAGAATGTCTACTCTAATACTATTGACTGAAAAACTATTTTCTAGTATCATGGGAGCTGGAACTGTCCAGTGAAGTATTCAGCTTTGAGAGGGAATAGCAAGTGCATTAAAAGAATGAAAGGACTTTAGTGTATGCAACTGCCACATTTAGCTTCATTTGCTCACTTGGCATGCCTGGGGAGAGGTAATGCCATTTGAGGGATCACTTCCATCATATTGGCCTGTGAGCATGTCTGTGAGCCACTGTCTCAACTCCTGTTGGATGTAGGATGGCACAGAACATTTTTGGGTGGTGTTATCCTTGTACTGGTGGGCCTGGGTTATATGAGGAAGTAGTACTCTTCCATGGTCTGTGTTTCAATTTCTGCCTTTCAACATCTTGCTTGAATTTCTGCCATGAATTTTTCCAGTGATAGAGTGTGACAAGAAAGTGTAAGCCAAATAACCAAGTTGGTTTTGGTTGACATTTTGTCATAAAAACAGGAAGCAAACCACAAACTAAGGCAGCAGCCTCATTAGTTTAATCAAATTTTAGTATCAGTGAAATGGCAGAAAAAGCAGCCATGTTACCCTAACATCCTTAAAAACTCTTCTGAGATGACTATAGATTTGCTTTAATCCAAGACTCAAATATTTTTCACGGGCTGGAGATATGGCTCATAAGTTAAGAGCACTGACTGCTCTAAAGGACCTAGGTTCAAATCCCAGCACCCACATGGGAGTCCACAGTTGTCTGTAATTGTTGATTATGGTGGTGCATGCCTTTAATCCCAGCACTCAGGAGGCAGAGGCAGGTGGATCTCTGTAGATTCAAGGCCAGTGTGGTCTACAAAGTGAGTTTAGGACAGTCAGACATACACATAGTAACCCTGTCTCGAAAAAACAAAAAAAAAAAATTTTCACATACATTTTATACAATGCGCATCCATGAGCCTCCCTATCTTCTCAATTTATTCTTGTACCTCACTTCAACTCCAGTTATCAGCATCCTTACCTCCAGCATCCTTAAACATCTAAATAGGAACAGACAATAGTAAAGTTTAAAATGTATAGTCCTTGTATACTAAATGAACTTTTATCAAAGTTAAACAAAAGAATCTTGACTAATTGTACAGAAATATATATATCCTATGACAAAGTAATTTAAAACTTGTTCTTGACATCAAGCTGGATAAAACAAAATTACTGACTAAAAGAAAATGTTGCATTACTGTGTGATAATTGCCAGAAAACAGATAATCTTATAACAATAGATATTCACAGTTTCTGTGGGTAGGAATTTTGGACATTTTGGAACATGGTCCTGGAATCCAATTTCACATTAGTGAAGATCAAGGAGTCTTTTCCAACGCATTCATCTGAAGGCTTGACCGAAGCTGGAAGAGTCCCTTTAAAGTCACCTTACCCTCAATTCAATAGTTACTGGAAGAAGGTTTCTAATCCTTATTATATATGTGAATGCCAGTGGATACTAAGATGGAAATAAAATTAGTTTATGAAAGACTGGGAAGTCAGATAATAGACTAAGTAGTAAAAATGAATTATTGAAACATTTTATATAATACTTACTATTCCAAGTTTCATATATAAACAAATATAGTCAATATGAAGCTCTGAAACACAGGTCAGCATGAAATCTGACTTGTGCACAGCTAAGATATTTAGAATATGCTTGAAAAAGAATGTCAATTTAATTATTTAAGGAAAAGTTAGCAGATAATAGGTCTCATAGGAAAGGTCTTAATCAGGAAATTACTGATAAACAATAATGGAAAGCTGTGACAACACTGCAACCTTGTTGACCACTTTGTTTTACCAATTAATGAACCTTGAAACCATTGTCCTATATCAGATAACTATGTCTCATTGGTCAAATATGCTCTGAAGACAGTTCTAAAATGTTTAATCTTTGTAAGATAAATTAACTAGGTGTAATTTTAAAATAGTTTTAAAAGTTATAAGTATACAAATGGTAGATAGGTATGATAGATAAAGATAGATGATAGATAGATAGATAGATATGATAGCTATCTAGATATATGATAGAAAGATATAATAGAGACTATAAGCAGCTTGTGGTACAATAATTCATGAATACACACACACACACACATATATATATATATATATACAATGTTATACTCTGCTATCATTTAAAGAATAGAGACTTAGGTAAATAAGTATATATATTCACTTGCCAGAAGGTTAGAACATTATACTATTCTAAACCTTTAAGTTGCTTGAATTATAAAACAAATAAATGAATTGATGTTCTTACTCAAGCATATTCTAAAACAGCTTAGCTACACACAAGTAAGATTCCGTGCTGACCTATGTTTCAAAACTACATATTGATTTTATTTGTGTAAAGATGTCTCCTCAACTATGTTCATGGCAGCTTTATTTGTAATAGCTAGAAACTGGAAACAACCCAGATGTCCCTCAACCAATGAATGGATTAAAAAAAATAACTGTGATACATTTGCACAATGGAATACTACTCAGCCATCAGAAACAAGGAAATCATGCAATTTGATATCAAATGGATGGGACTAGAAAATCTCATCCTGAGTGAGCCAACTCAGACCCAGAAAGATGCCCTTGGCAAGTATTCACTTATAACTCGATTTTAGCCATATAATACAGGATAACTATCCTACATCCAATAGACTGAAAGTATCAGGAACATAGACTTTGTTATCTGTCAGTGGGATACTCACCCTAGTGGAGGTGCCATGTAGGCCCCCAGTGCAAGAGGAAGCTCTTAGTCCTCATATGACTGATGAACTGAGGGGACCTGATAGGTGGGAGCACCCCACACTGGAGGAGTAGGATAGGTGGGAGAAGGGGAGAGAGTGGGAAGGTCGGCCTCGGAGGGGTGGAGGGAGGGGGCCATGATGGAGATATAACTTGAAGTAATAAATAAATGTAACAAAAAATGAAAGAAAGGATTTTATTTCTGTACATAAGAAACTTGGAATAGTAAATGCTTTATAGAATGCTTCAATAATTCATTTTTACTACTTAATCTATTATCTCACTTCTCAATTTTTATTTACATCTTACTATCCACTGGCATGCTACATGCGTTACTGTTAAATACATTACAGCTACTCCACTTTGGAGTAAGTTAGTAGGTTTATTTCAGTCTTTTCTTTATCCTTTGTGAATCAATTCTTATCATCATTCTAGAAAACTAGGGGACTTTGAAAAGATTTTAAGGATCCTACAGAGTTCTGTTAAGATAGTTTCACAGAGGAACTGGGTATGTGCAGAGTTCTGCATTGGTAAATCGGATGATTGTGGATAATTCTCTCCCTGATTAATTTGATGTGAGATACTATACTCTTTAGTTCATTGAACATTTCCTTTATGTGCTTTGCTAAAGATGCACACGTTCCACTGCAGGTTATAGAGGTCACGGCAACATGCAGCTGTCTAGTCTCTCCTTTCATCATGTGGAATCTTGGGCTCATATTCTGCTTCTCAGGCTTGTTATTAGGCACCTACCTTTACCTATGGAGCCATTTAGCCCACCCATGTAAACTTATTCTTAATTCATTTAAATATTTAAAACTTTATTTGAAAGTTATGCTGCAATTGTGACTCATGATTACATCCCATAGTATGCTGAAATTGTGCTAAACAACTCAGTTGGGTGTATTTCTTCATTAAACTACATGCTTAATGACTTTACCTGAATTGCCTAAAACTGACTACTGTAATATATATTCACAGAAATAGGCAAATGAAGCAAATCACATCTAAAATACTCATCAGAACACCATTATTTTTGATGGACATGAACATTAATTATAGCACAATAATGTACCTGGAAACCAAAGCTGAGAATGGCTACCCTACTATTGTTTTGGGATGCTTTCATCTCATTTCTGCAATGAGGTATTTAGGGACAACAGTCATACTGTCCTTAGGAGCAATCTAATATTTTTATTTTTTTTTGTTTGAATGAGAATATCTACCATAGGCTTACATATTTGAATTCTTAGAACCCAATTGGTGGGACTATTTGAAAACAATTAGGAGGTCTGGCAATGTTGGAGTAGGTGTATCACGGGGAATGGACTTCAAGGTTTCCACAACCCATGCCATTTCCTCTCTCTTTCTTTGCAATATCAATTCAAACCTAATTCCATATATAATATCCAAGTTTGTATCTAGATATCTTCTTGGTTTCCAACAAACATTGCTCATTTCAGTCAGTGCTTTCATCATTACGACCAAAACAATTATCTAAAACTGCTACTCAAAGACCAAATAAATAATAATCAAAGTAATTTTAAGTTAAAAATTATATTGTGTTTACTATTATACACTTATCACAAGTGTATACATATGAGTTTATCCAGCAGAGATAAAGTAATGATGGTTTAAACATTCCAAATATGATACAGAGATTATTTTCAAATATCTTAAAGATTGTCTTTGAAAAATTAGAATTACATATTTATAAAGTTAATTAATTTTGAAAGAAAGAAAATACATAGATTCTGAGATTCTTGGATACTGTGAAAATCAAAAACAACTTTTGTTTTGTTTTCCAAAGCCTATATCTTTGATCTATCTCTTCTAGATGACCTGAAGGCATTTACCGTTGGTCATAACAAGAATTCATCCTGTTTGACTCAGCGGACACTTAACTAAGAGTCTGCATACATTTTAACTTTAATTTCTTTTTCAGAAAACATAAATTATTTCAGGCTTCAAGGGAATTATTTGAGACACAATTGTTATTTTTCAGTTTGGCTGCACTGCTGTTTGTTTTTATATAACTATACAAATACAGGTGTGTATTTTCTGATATTTTGCTGAAAAAAAATCATTTCAAAAAAAGCCAAGATTTACAAGCTCTTGAGGCCAGGAACTGGATCTTTCTCACCTGCTTATTCCTCATAGTTGACAAAGGTGTTTTTCCCAGGAAGTTGTGCAGAACATGATGATTGCATTGAATTGCTCTTTATATTCAGGTGTCCTTAGTGAAGACACTGCTTTCACATGTAAACTTATTGGAAGTCTTAAATGCATTGTCATTGTTTGAAACATAATGAAATGTCATGATGAGGCTATTGAATATTTTATAATGCCATTAGACAATAAAGAAAATATTGCTCAATTACTTTTAGTGCTTATGTGAATGTTCACTTTTCTGCCCCTATATTATAGACAGCACAATTATATATTTATACATTGACTCTACCTCAAACTCTGAGCATATTAGGGATAGTTACTCTTGTAAAGATTTCCTCAAGCTTCAGTTACTCTAAAGGTTTGTCTATCAAGACTCTTCCTGAAAATCATCCTCCATTATTTATGTCCTCTGAATCTGTGTATAAATTCTTTTTCACATGCTGTCCTCCTTTCCTGTTTCCTTATGCAGACTATTTCAAATCATGTCTGTATGACTAAGCCTTCTCTAGGAATTCAATCATATATAACATCACATTTTTTAAGAGTGGTTGCTCTAAATGAAAACCATAAAACATGGATATTTAGTATCCTATTACATTTTGCAACTTTTGCAGAAACATTGGACATGTATTAATATTACATTTTAATACATGAACTCATTTTCTGGTTTTGCTATAACAAGGTATACCAAATTCATGATTTAAAAAGGACAAAACTTGGAAGCAGGTAAGTCGACAGCCTAGCTCTGCCAAGACAGGGTAGGTAAGTCCTTCATAATTCCTGCTCTACAACCAATGTCTGTCAGAGAAATGGGGCCAAATGGCTGAAGATTGATGCTGTAATGTATGGAGAGAAAATGGGAACTGTCCAGGCAGCCACTGGTATGTCATTTTTTAGTTTTGGAAGCTGCAGGCCCTGCACTTCCTATATAATCAGATATATTTATCCCTCTCAGGTCTCTGAGGTGGTTGAAGAGAAGACCTCCTTTGAGATGAGAATTCATAGAGGTCTGAGTATCCAATGCCTGTGCCACAGTGGCTGAGATGTTATTCAGGGCATTGGCAGTCTGTATAGAACTAGACAAGGCAATAGCTGAGGCAGTAGCTCCCACAGCAGCAACAGTGATAGCAGTAACAATAGCTGCAGTGATGCCAAAATCTCTTTTAAACCTGAATAGCATCATGGTATTAGGGGCCTCTACAGGAACTGGTACATATCGAGGCATTCTAGTCACCACAGCCACAGGAAAGGCTGTGGCATTTCAGCATAGGGTATAAAAACATGTGCCTGGAGTGCATACTAACTTTTCTTCACCCAAGGATGCACTCCCATTACTTACAATCCACAGAAAAGGAGGCCAGAGACATACTGGCGAAGCTAAAAAGTTCTTGTTGCGGTAAAAATGAAACAAAGAATTCCAAGTACCAGAGCCACTACTGCTAGAGAAATCCAATCCGGTAGCAGACCCCAGGGAAAAATTATCTCTTTGATAAATTCCTCCTCCAAGCATAATGACAGGTCCCAAGTCCATGCAACTTCCATTTACTCCACACAAAAGCCACAAATCAAAAGGATTGGTGGCAATCTGCTGAGGATCCCTAATAGATATATCAAGCATTCCTGTACAAGACTTATTCACTATATTACTAATCATGGGGCTAAAGGAAAAATAATCTTGTTGAACCCAAACTGCTCTGCGCTCCTGACATACTCACTGCTACTATCACCAGGATCCTTAGGAAGGTCTTCATGAGGAATCTTCCTCACAAGGCATTCAAGCACCCACACTGGATCTTGTTGATTCTGAGGAAAAACACAAAGAGACCCTCTCGCCCATGTTAGCCCGGGGTCAGGCCCCCGCCAAGAGCCTGTCAGAATATCCTTCCACTTCACCATGCTTTTAGGTGAACCATGGGAATCCTGATGTCTGTCCGCTGCTGAGCGGCCTTGAGCATCCAAATTGAAAAAATTTAAAGTAAATAAGGCTAAAGATATTCTCTCCTTGGGGGTACGGCCTTGGCCTATTCCCCCTTTTTGTTTTTGCAAGCATTCTTTCAAGGTGCGATGAGCACGCTCCACAATTCCTTGTCCTTGAGGATTGTATGGTAATCCATGATTAAGCTGTACCTCCATCTGATTACAGAAGGAGACAAAGGACTGTGCTGTATAGGCTGTTCCATTGTCCATTTTTAGCTGTTGTGGTTTTTCCCATGCAGCCCAGGCTTCTAAGCAATGTCCTATGAC
>CAJQZJ010015842.1:0-11670 GCA_907164525.1 Lophiomys imhausi | reverse complement strand
AGTATGTACTCTTAAGGGACACAAAACTGAAGTTTCTCTATTATATTCATACATTTAGAAATAGTGACAACAGATTAGTAAAATGACGTTTTTATGATGCTATGCTAATAAGTTTCTGGACCTCTTTTGATGCTTTTAACATAATTTTGAAGTTTATAAAGCTAGAGCAGCCTTCAAACAGAATATTGTTCTGTTTATCTTAACTGTACTGAATATTTTATTTGCACCTTTATACAAAGGAAATTGGTTCAATGTCTAATTCCTGCTCTGACTCCTCATGCAGAATAAATTTGGTTCAAATAACTGTAGAATATCACAAACACTCCAGTCAAGCCTTAATGCACTAAATTACTTTAAAATGCATTCATTTTATTTTGAATGCATTGAAACTTAGTTCTTGTGATGAAATTAATTTGTATGTAACTAAGAATAAGTATCTTACCTCATCCTCTAACACCTAATAAATGTAGATACATACTTGTTCTTGTGAAGACAAAAACCTGTAATTTTTATGAAGTTTGGTATTTATTTAAAAAAATAATGGGGGGATTGGATGATGTGTAAAGTAAACAATAGGAAAGATTAATAATATATACTAGGTTTGTATGTAAATAATAGTATCTGAAGAAGAAAATTTATGAAAGATCTATAAATACATATATGACCACATACTGGAATTCAAATTATTTTGAATTGATTTTTAGCATTCTATTATGGTGAGTCATAGAAAATAAGGAAAAACATTGAAAATAAATAGGGCATTTCATTTTTACTCATGTACCAGATAATGAGCTTGTTGTTGTCATATGTCTAAAATACTATATTTTTATAATATATCAAGTACAAAGGAAAAATAACAGACAGAATAAAACATCTCAAATATGCAGTGGATTATTCTTTTTTGTGTTTATATAGTGCATATATATTAATATCTGATACATAAGTAAATTAATGGTATGGTAGAGACAACATGGAAATATCTTCTGGGGCAATCTTGACTGGTAAACATGAATGCTAAGGCCCATAACTGTTCTAACACTTTCTGGTACTGAGAGATGGGATGACAAGGAGACAAAAGCCTTGGGAAAGTCTTCAAAAACTGGCTTTAGAACTTGAATAAATGTTGTATCATCAAAAAAAGTTGAATAAATATAAAATAATGGAGATTACATGAAAGGCGTGAACACAGTGGTAAAAATAACAGGTACCTGTTGGTTGTTTAGAAACTTCTGAACTGCCCCCATAATAGTTCCACACACATCCATCAAACTTTAAATGAACAACATGACAAACAAAACATATAATCCCGTCTATGAAGGTCAATATACTAAGTAGCTTTCTGTTATAAATAATATTATAAAGGACACTTACTGTATATAATTAAATGAAATTTGTAGTTAGTTCGATTTGGTACCAAATGTGAGGATGGTGTTAAGAATTTTGGCGACGAAACTCATGATACTTATTGAATGCTTGCATGTGTTTAGAATGTGGAAAATGCAGTAATTTTAACCCTACTTTCATTATAGGAATATTGAATCATTCTACATTAGCAGATTTAGGATTGTTTGTCCTATTCCAAAAAACTTGTGTACAGATCTCTAGACCTTTTGTGTTTCAAAGTCCAGTCATCTTCCATTTCTTATGGCTCTGAAGGTCAGTGGCCATGCGAACATGACAAAGAATGCAGCACAAATGTTATCACATGGTGTGTTTACCTTACTCTTCTTCTGAAACGTAAATAGAATCTGTGTGAGCCAGCTTAGAGTTTTGTGCACTGTGAAGCTACTTTATATATTTAGTGCCCATTGCCTTTGAGGCCACAGAAGCCTGAGCCTAGGTAATTATTTTCTTTTTTTGTTTGTTTTTTTTTCCCCTTGGTTTTTATTTTTTTTCTTTATTTTTTATTTCTTCAAGTTACATCTCAATTGCAGTCCCCTCCCTATTCCCCCTCCAGTCCCACCCTCCCACCCTCAACCCCCCATCCTCTTCCCTTTTTTTTTCTTTTTAGTTTAAGGTATATCTTATTTCCCCCTACAGTTTCTCCTTTCAGTCCAACAAATGGCTCTTTCTCTTATAATAATAAACACAATTTTTTATAGACTTGGAAAGAGCTAGCCTCAATTTCATATGGAACAACAAAAAGCCCAGAATAGCTAAATCAATCCTGTACAATAAAAAAACATCTGGAGGTATCACCATCCCAGATTTCAAGCTGTACTACAGAGCAATAGTTGTAAAAACAGCATGGTATTGGTATAGAAACAGACCAGTAGATCAATGGAATCGAATTGAAGATCCAGAAATAGACCCACACACTTATGGCCACCTAATTTTTGACAAAGAAGCCAAAACGGCACAATGGAAGGACAGCATCTTCAACAAATGGTGCTGGTCCAACTGGATGTCCATTTGTAAAAGAATGAAGTTACGCCCATACTTATCACCTTGTACAAAACTTAAGTCCAAGTGGATCAAAGACCTTAACATAAGGCCGGTCACACTAAATCTACTAGAAGATAAAGTGGGAGAAACCCTCGAACTAATTGGCACATGCAGTGGATTATTCACTCACTAAATATTTACTGAACATTCACTGTGCACCTAGAAGTTTCAGATATAAGAAATGTAGAATGAAAAAAGACTGTACTGGTTCATTACGAGATATGCATGGTCACAAAATGCATATACACCTATAATAAAATCTCTTAGCTAAATATGCTAATACTAACGTCTCAGAATGGGTAAAACTTGTAATTGCCATAATTACTAAAGTTCGGGTACATTTTAAAAAAAATTGTGATATGAATTTTGAATTGCCTTGTGATTGATAGAATATCTTTCTAGGAAAGGACTTCAGTGTTACCATCCAAACCCAATACCATATTGCACAAATAGGCATCTACGTTTTGTTCCTGGAGGAAAGAATGAAAAACCTGTTCTCCTGGATTTTCTTCTTCACATAACCATATATTATATAACATGGTACTGGCTCATCTATTTTCTATAAAATAATCATCTGAGGCAAACCACAAAAAGACACAAGTCAAATATTTTATGATGTAATCTTTAACCCTACTACAATGGGAAAATATATTTCACTCAATGTATAATATATCTTCTTATAACTTTCTTTATTCCCTAACCTAGACAACCACTTTTCCAATATACTTTTCCACAATCATTCTCTTAAGTAGATTCTATGAAAGAAATACTTAAAATTATATTTTGCTCACAGGTTATTATTGCTTATATTTATGTCCTTTTAAATGAGTTTATTTGCCTTCTGTTTGTACATATTGTATTTAGTCTATTAGAACTATTGTTCTAAGATACTGTTCTCTAATACGACATAAAACTTAACGTATATTATATTTCTATAATAGTAACACTATATATTTTCCTTAGCTAGCTTCTTGACTTTGAGGAAGAATTTTAAATGTTATACTGCTCTTCCAAATAAATTAGCTGGAAATCTTTTTTAAAAATCCAATTTCTTTTGATCCACATACACTTTCACTTAAAAATTTGAGTAAAAAAGTTGTTTTGTTCATTTGATAACAAAGTTTTTAACCTTTCTTTGGAAAAGCTTATTGCGAAAGGCTGCATCCTTTGTCATCCACAGGATGCCACAAGCGGAGATGAGATCAGAGAGTCAGTCATAACTGTCGGAGACTGACATATATCTTTCAAAAAACCTTCTAAATTCGGAGACCACAAGAGGAAGCCAATAATATTGGTTAGTTTAGAAAGGAGAAAGGGGAAGTGGCACAGTGATCTGATCTCAGTAGTTCAGACAAGTCTTCCTGCAAACTGGTTGGGGAAGTTTTACAGTGGCCATTCTTTTTCCTTTGGGCCAAGTGGTTCCTAGATAGCAGCCTACCCAGAAGCTGTGAACACAGATCTTTGTTCTGTAACTTAATGCAAGTGCCTTGGCCTACTAGCCAGCAGGCCATCCAAAGAGTGTTCAGGGACTAAAGTACATTTTGACCAATTTATCTCAGAAGTTGATGGTGGAGCTCCAAGACTTTTACCTGACCCACGAGTTATATGAAGATAATAAGAAAGGGATGAGGACAGAGGGGCTTTCACACACACTTACATGAGAAGAATGGATGAATTTAGGATGCAATGACAAGCTTATTGTGATTATTCCTTTTATACTCTAAGAGAGTGTTCTCTACATGAAAGAAAGAATTACCTCATGGTTAATAGACATTCATCACAAGGACAGCTAAAACCATTGCAATAGGAGGGCTCTTAATAATCACATATTCTAATACTTAGTTAAATATTGCTTTTCTATAAACAAGTTTAAGATGTCTGCATTTTACATCAGACCTGACAATGTATAAGGTATCACAACAAAACAGTTTGTGTATTTTGTCATTAAGATTTGTACTAAATTTAGGCATTCCATGGTAGCATCATTATCTCTTGAGTTCATGGGTTGTATAGGGTCCTTAACTGTTTTTGTGGCTCCCCTGGAGCGTGGTCTTCTCCTCTCTAGAGGGAAAGCTTACCTGAGTTCATAAATGTGTCTCAGGCCTGTCTCCTAATGAGATACCTAATGTTTGGGAAGAAAATTTATTGCATAGAGCTAGCTATATATATTTCTATCAACTATCTAATTTCTTTAATTTCTAACACTTTTTGGACTGAGACAGGCAGTTTCTAAAACTCTTATCAGGGATAATAAAATCACCTTTACAGGAGTCTGCGTGAAGTCATCAAAAACTCCAAAATCAATAAGGGTGGGCAGATGTCTTGCAGAACCTACAAGGACACAGATGTTAGCCCAAACTACTATACTCAGCAAAACTTTCAATCTGTATAGATGGAGAAAACAAAATATTCCCCTCCAACAATAAACAATATCTATACACAAAACCCCTACATAAGATACTAAAGGGAAACCTCTAAGCCAAGGAGGCTAACTACAAGCAAGGAGACACTGGAAACAAATAAACCCATCACAGCAAAACCAAAAGGAGAGAAACTCACAAACACAGTATCATCATCATTAATATCTCTCAACATCAGTGGACTCAATTTCCCCAATAAAAGACAAAGGCTGTGTAGATGTATCCTCATATGACTGCTGAACTGTGGTGGGGGACTGATATGTAGGGACACCCAAGTCTGAAGGAGTAGGGTGGGGGTGGAAGAGGGGCTGGGACTGGGAGGGGCGGAAAGAGGGGACTGTGATGGAGATGGAACTTAAAGGAATAAATAAATGTTAAAAATAAAAAAAAAACATAGGCTAATAGAATAGATTTGTAAACAGGATCCTCTGTTGCAAGAAACACAACTCAGCAACAAAGGTAGACTTTACCTCAAGGTAACAGGCTGGAAAAAGGTTTTCCAGGCAAATGGATCCAAGAAGCAAGCTGGAGTAGCTATCTTAATATCTAATAAAATAGACTTTCAACCAAAATTGATCAAAAAAGGTATGGAAGGACACTACATGCACATCAAAGGAAGAAGCCATCAACATGACACCTCAATACTGAACATCAATGCCATAAATAACAGGGCACACACATTTGTAAAAGAAAAATTACTAAATCTTAAAATAACACATTGATCCGCCCACATTAATAGTGGGAAATTTCAATACCCCACATTCACCAGTGAGCAAGTCATCAAGAAAGAAAAAAAACCAAATAGAAGATTAAAGAATCTAACAGATGTCATGAATCAAATGGACCTAACAGATGTCCACAGACCATTTCACCCAAACACAAAGGAATGTCTTTCTTCTTAGCAGCTCACAGAACCTTCTCCAAAACTGACCATATTTTTGGTCATAAAGCAATCCTCAACTGACACAAGAAAATTGAAATAACCACTTATATCTTATTGAACCAACATGGATTAAAGCTGGACTTCAACAACAACAGAAATAGTAAAAAGCCTACACAGTCATGGAAACTAAGCAACATTCTACTCAATGAATACTTGGTCAGATAAGAAAAAAGAAAGAAATTTAAGACTTTCTAAAATTCAACAAAAATGAAAACAGCATATCAAAACTTATGGAACACAATGGAAGACACAGATATATGTACTCACATGTGAGTGGATATTAGCCATATAGTAGTGAATACCATACTACAATCCACACACCCAAATAAGCTAACTAACAAGGATGACACAAGGGAGGAGGCTTGAATCTCTCTCAGAACAGGAAAAATGTATACATCAGAAATACATGAAGAATGAAACTGGGTGACAGAGAGGGCGGGGAAGGGAATGAGGGTGGGGATCATTGGGGAGAAAGCAAGGTTGGGAGGTAGTAAGTGTGTGAGAGAGATGGGAAACTATTGGGGGTGGGATCTCTGAGACCATCTGTAGACATGTGATGAGGTAGGCTCCTGTGAGTATATGTGGGTGACCCGAGCTGAAAATTCTAGCAGTGGGAGATACGGGTTTCTACTGAATTGCCTTGGAGAACATATCAGGGAATAGATGTAAGGCAGCCTATTGGGCTGAGATTGGCATCCATGTTTGATAACATAAACTATATCCTTTAAAAATTTTTTTTGAAAAATCCCATCTATCATCTTATCTCTATGCACAGTTACACATACAAATAATTAAAATCAGATATATTGTGAGAAAACACAGATGTTGTAGACAAAAACTGACATAATCCATCTCACATTGTACTTTTCCCAAAATTTCCTGAAAGGAGGACACAATAGCTTGGTGATGGTGGCACAAGACTTTAAGTCCAGAAACCAGCTGACAGGTGGGTTTCTGAGTTTGAGGCCAGCCTGGCATAGAGAGTGACTTACAGGACAGACAGGGATACACAGAAAAACTGTCTCCAAAACAAAACAAAAGGAAACAAACGAACAAACAAAAAAAACCCCAGCAACAACCAAAAAGGTGAAGCTAGTCCATGGTCACCCTGGATTGCTTGTTCTCCAGTCTCTGCATTATTGCCTCCAAAGCCTTTTCCTTACATTCCAGGCCTGATGAGGTCTGTCAGGTGATCTTCATCTTTTCATAGGTTAAAGCCCTAATCCAGTAAAGATTGATGTCAACATTATAATTTTTAAATTATAAAATTTTAGAAACCATAAAGTTGAGGCCACATTGGAATGTAGGAACAAGCCCTATGCTTAAACTGGTATGAAAAGTGTCTTTATGAACATAGATGTCGCGTCCCCCTCAACCAGCAAGGATGACGCAACTCGCAAAAGCTCTTCTCCAGCAGTTTATTCAGGTCCCTTGAAAACAGTCTTCCGAATGCCCGGGCAGACCCAACCCACAGGCTAAATACTAAATGAACAGCCAATCAAGTAAAGCCACGTGGTGCTATCTTAGAGGCCCACGTATGCGGAAGCAAGCCAGATCAGCGGTCTTTGCCAAATATGGACTTGTTTACCACTGAGAGCGCTCACCGTCGGGCTGGTGGAAGGCAGAAACCGGCGCCATCTTTAAGGCGCGGCACATCGCAGCTCTCTACACATAGAGAGAGGGGTAGTGGAGAGAAAATTAGAGGTAGAGAGATAGAGGGAGAAATGAAATAAGGGAGGAAGAGAGGGAGTATGAGAGAATATGCATTGTGCCCATGAAGCCAGAGATGAGTCAGTGGATCTATAATGCAGAGTATGAAGGTTTACCTACATATCCAAGCAACTAAGATAAAAAGCCTTACACCTATTCTATCCTGGGACTTCAGACAGCTTGGTATTTCCAACAATTAACTAAGAGACATGATGCTTAAATGAACAAAGCCCTAACCCAGCAGTTAAAATATGGCAGCCCAGGCAAACACAGAAGCCCTCAAGTGTCCACCTACCTCATAATCCACTGATCTGTCATGCTAAAAGAGATTTAATTGTCTTCCAAATGCCCTGTGATCCAGCTGACAGGAGAATGCACCTGCCATTCACAACACTTCATCTCACCCAGTTCTTTTTTTTTGTAGCCAAATATAGTCTTAATTTTGTATCAATATACAAAGACCAATACCTATGTAGCCCACTACAATCTTAATTTTGCATCAATATACAAGGGTCAATACCATTGTGGCCAAATATAATCTTAATTTTGTATCAATATACAAAGATCAATACCGTTGTAGTCCAATACAATCTGAATTTTGTGTTAATATACAATGATCAATTACAATTCAGCCAAATATAATATTAATTTTGTATCAATATACACAGGTATAAGGGGATATTCAATAATCTGTCCTTTTTCTTGATCTTTCCTGCACTATGTCTATGTCCCATTTTCCACAAGTCTGTTCACTCCTACATAGGAGAGAAAGAAGGATATAGAAACGAAAAAGAGAGAAGTCCCTGGGTCTAACCTCCAAAACCCATTTAACAAGACCATTTAACAGCTTATAGTCTCTTCCCCTAAACAACAAGATTTTCTGTTATCCATCAAATGACCAAAGTGGGGGGGGGGAACACCCTCCCCACCTTCTGGGGAAGGGATGTTGCTCTCTTAAATTACTTCCTGCTGATTTGGGACATATTAAACCTGTTTGGGGCCCAAATAAGAATGGAAAAATGGTTAAAAATGTTAATAGAAACATTTGATGTTCAGTCCTTTTGTGCTCAACTATTTAAATGTCCTAAGAAGTTCGTAGACAGAAGCTGATCTTCAGGACTTTGCTGAAGTTCTGGCTGGAGTAGTCTGTGGAGCTGAATGATCTTAGCGATTTTGAGTTGTTGTGGTTGTAGACTTTGAGGAAACAGCTATTGAGGAAGTCTGCAAGGCTGGATCTTCTGGACCACTTATCTTCTTTGTTGTCTGATCTGTTTTCTTCTGAGGTTTCTGTTGTCCAGTTGTCCCTGGATTCCTTGAATGGATGCTTTAAATCTCCTGGAAAGATAAGAACAGAGCCCTGCCCTAATCCTAACTCTGGGACAATTACCTTTTTTTGGGGGGGGGGGGAATCAGGTAATATTTTTCCTGGAGCAAATTTGTGTTTTTGACAATATATAAATTATTATCTTTCAATTCAGATTAAAGAAGAAATTATTTTGATATTTTGGAGCTAAACAAACTTTTAGTGTATATATTTTGAGATCTCAAAGTACAATTTGTTTGAAATTCAGCATGCCTTTTGTAAGTAGCTTTTAAACTTAAATCCTTCCAAATCCTATGTGCCTGTCTCTGCATTCTAAGTATTGGGATCAAAGACATGTGGTTCCCAACTAATGGGATTAAAGATGTGCTCCACCACCCCTGGATAGAAGTTTTTCTCTATTTAGAGCTTGTTTTGTGTCAGTCTGACTTTGAGCTATGAGATCTGCCTGTTTCTGTCTCTAGTGTGTTGGGATTAAGGGTGTATTCTTCTCAAATGATGGGATTAAGTGTGTGCACCATCACCACCCTGTTCCTTGTAACTCTAGAATTTATAAGACAACTAACTCTATAGTGATCCTCTTGTCTCTGCTGGAGTTAAAGGCATGGGCTAACACCACACATTTCCTGTATTTTACCTTCGCTCCAAGTGTTTTCAACTCTTGGAGGTTTATAAAACCAGGTTGAACAGCTGTGACCTTTAATTTATTTATAGTATTTTAAACCTGTTACCTGGTATTTTCATGCTAAACCATGAAAACATCCTATACATCTACAAAAAAAACAAAACAAAACAAAAAGCCTTTGAGCTGCTATCAAGTTTGTGTAATCTATGTGGACACCTGTAGTCTAACATTCTAATCTGAAATTAAGGGCATTTTCCTTTCATGCCAGTAAGGCAAGTATACCTTTGGTAAATTATAGTTTGAAAATTTTATATTGTATTTTTATTATATTTTTTAAGTTTATTAACTCTTTTCTTAATAAAGTGTTATTTACTTCTAGAACATAGTTTCTTCCCTCCTCCCCTCCTGTCCCCTCTTTCCTTCCCTCCCTCCCTCCCTCCCTTCCTCCCTCCCTCCCTCCCTCCCTCCCTTCCTCCCTCCCTCCCTCTTTGTTTCTCTACTTGGTACTCTCCTTCTCCTCAGATGAGGTGGGCCCTCACATATCATACTCCCTCAGATCTTGTGTCATGTGAGGGCCAAGAACTTCTACTTGTACTGGAGCTTGATAAGGCACACCATCTAGGGTATGGTGTTCCACTATCCAGCAGCAGATTCCATGACTCCCCGGTGGGTAAAAATTTTCCTAGGATATATATGCTAGGTTCCTATCTATTTGGGTGTGTGGGTTGTAGGATAGTTTTCCTGTGATGTATGGTTAATAACCATTTATAAAGGAATACATACCATGTTTATCTTTCTGGGAGTGCGTCAGCTCACTTAGGATGAGCTTTTCTAGCTCCCTCCATTTGGTTTCGAATTGCATGATTTCCTCATTCCTGATAGCTATGTAGTATTCCATTGTGTAAATGTACCACAGTTTTTTTTAATCCATTCTTCAGATGAAGGACATCTGGGTTGCTTCCAGTTTCTGGCTATTACAAATAAAGCTGCTATGAACTTTGTTGAGGCAATGTCCTTGTTGTTTCGTTTAGAATCTTTTGGATTCTCCCAGTTCTTTGCACTTATTATGTTTAGGATATGTGCTAAGAGATGATACTTTGCCTAGCCCATTCTCAAAATTTAGGCTTGAGACTCCCCATCTTTGGATGTCAACTATCTCATCCCTATTCCGATATAGGTCTATCTCACTGGTCAACTGGTTTCTTCGACCCCCTTCACATGTTCAGGTGATCCAGGAAAGACCCACCTCAAGTTTTCTTGAAGTTGAGCAAGATACAATTTGTTTTCAGAGCCCTCAAGTCTAGCCTCAGAAGCCAAGAAAATATTGACACAGTTCACAACATTCAGGTTCTCTTGAGATATCCATGTTATTTTCTTGGTGACTGTAGTGTAGTGATTGTCAATCTTCCTAATGCTGCAACCATTTAATATAATTCTACATGTGGTGTTGACCCCCAACCATAAAATTATTTTTATTGTTAATTCTAAACTGTAATTTTACTACTGTTATAAATTATAATGAAAATACAAGGTATGCAAGATGGTCTTAGGTGGTCAGTGTGAAAAGATCATTTGAATCTCAAAAGCTACAAGGCCCCCAGTTTGAGAACCACTGTACTAGAGCCTTGTTTGTTCTAGAGATGACTTGCAGGGGCAGAACATAATCACCAGAGTAAGCAGCCATTCTTCCTTATATCAGCCAGGACAGCTAGACTTGGCCGGAAGGACACAGGCTCTGTCCCTCACCACTAATTCTTAAAGACCTGCAGAACATGAGCTAAGTAAATGTGTCATATCTTATTGGTCATCTTTGCTTAGAAAGAAAACTCCTGGACCCAAAAATAAACTGTGATCTCTTTGATTTCAACTGATTTCTCATGCAAATGCCCATTCAGGAAAAAGCAACATGTGTCTTCCATTTGGTTAAGATTGATTAAGAAATGCATGAACATTTCCTTTGTATCCATGCTTTAAAGTGCTTTTATTTATCACAATTCATGCAATTCTTTTGATAACGTGAAGAACATTCTGATTCCAACACATACATTGCTTTACAACATTCATGTACAGAATCCCACAGGAGTTTAGCAGCAATACATGTGTAAAAATTGTTCATTTTATATTGTAAACACTGTATTCATCATGTATGATGAAAAATGCTAGGACAGTGGATCAAGGAGGCAATGTGGAAAAGATTACTTTCAAA
>CAJQZJ010015840.1:0-12119 GCA_907164525.1 Lophiomys imhausi | reverse complement strand
TCCAACAAATGGCTCTTTCTCTTATAATAATAAATACAATACAGTACAACAGAGGTAATTAGGCCACAGTTATGAGGGTTATATGGCTTAACATACATTCCCAATGACAAGTCCATATGTATTTGGTACCTGACTTTAACATTCTACTATCTAAACATCTCCATGAGTTTAAAGGTCTATATCTGACTCAACATTCATACTAACTTGCAACACAATTTTAAAAGTATCTTCTTAGATCTATAACACTCTCTTGACTCCTAAAATACTCAAAATTTAATTATGAGACTCTAGCTATCTGTTCTTCAACCACCTCAGAGACCTGAGAGGGATAACTATATCTGATTTTATAGGAAGTACAGGGCCTGCAGCTTCCCAAACTAAGAAATGACATACCAGTGGCTGCCTGGACAGTTCCCATTTTCTCTCCATACATTACAGCATCGATCTTCAGTCGTTTGGCCCCGTTTTTCTGACATACATTGATTGTAGAGCAGGGGTTATGAAGGACTTACCTACCCTGTCTTGGCAGAGCTAGGCTGTCGACTTACCTGCTTCCAGGTTTTGTCCTTTTTGGACAGCATTCTGACTACAGTTGGGTAAAGGGGCTTCTGGACACACTAACATTGTGTGTCCAGAAGCCCCTTGCGACTAATTCAATCATCTCCCACTGGAGATTCTTCGATGCTCATCTTCCACTTGGAGGAGAATAGGGGGTGCTGTCAGGAGTTGATATGTCTTGATATAAAAAAATCCAAAGTTACAAAAACATCTTTGAATGCCATATGCTGCAGATCTCTTGAGGTTTTTGAAGAGGCCCTATCTATCTCTTATATTAGGGTAAGCAGATGTTGCTTGTCTCTTAGCAGGTTTATTTCTGATTAACTTAGCAAGTAACTATAATAGGCTGTCATAGTACCTAACAGAATGACCGTCTTGCGTAACCATTAGTTTGCATTTCTTAATTATCCTAAACAGTTTATGACAGTTAGTAGTAAAAGGCCGAAACATCACATTTCATTTTTTTTCTTTACCTCCTAACCCTTCCAAACCATTTCTCTGGGGTTGGTTGTCCTATATAACAGTCCCTCATCTCAGTTGAGAGGTTGTATGAGGGCCAAGAGCCTCTTCATTCATTGGGGATCTACCAAGCAGTACCATCAGTGAAAAGTGTCTCGTTGCCCGGGAGAGAGAACTACTAAACAAACAAACAAATAAGCATACAATAGATAAAAAAGACTAAAAAATAGAAAAAATATAACTAATATATGAAAAATAAATAAAAAATAAAAATTAAAAATAAGAAGTCTATGTCCAAGTTCCCTTTGGTGTGTTAGTTGTAGTATCGATACCTTCTACTATATAGCTAAAATCCTACTATAAGTGAATAGATGCCATATGTGTCCTTCTGAGTCTGGGTTAGTTCACTCAGGATGAGCTTTTCTAGTTCCATCCATTTGGCTGCAAATTGCATAATTTCATTGTTCCTGATAGCTGAATAATATTCCATTGTGTAGATGTACCACAGTTTTTTAACCCATTCTTCGGTTGAGGGACATCTGGGTGGTTTCCAGTTTCTAACTATTACAAAAAAGGTTGCTATGAACATAGATGAGGAAACTTCCTTATGATTCCATGAAGAGGCATTTGGGTGTATACCCAGAAGTGGTATGTATGGCTCGGTCCTGAGGCAGAGCTATTCCAAGTTTTCTAAGATATTGCCAGACTGACCTCCATAGTGGATGCAGAAGCCTGCATTCCCACCAGCAATGGAGTTGGGTTCCCCTTTCTCCACACCCTCGCCAGCATGTGCTGTCATTTGAGTTTTTGATCTTAGCCATTCTGACAGGTGTGAGATGGAATCTCAGAGTCGTCTTGAGTTGAATTTCTCTGATGATTAAGGATGCTGAGCATTTCTTCAAGTGTCTCTCAGCCATTAGGGATTCCTCCTTTGTGAATTCTCTATTTAACTCTGTCCCCATTTTTTGATTGGATTATTTGTTTTCTTGGCATTTAATTTCTTGAGTTCTTTGTAGATTTTGGATATTAGCCCTCTGTCAGATGTGAGGTTGGTGAAGATTTTCTCCCAGTCTGTAGGCTGCCGTTTTGTTCGAATGACAGTGTCCTTTGCCTTACAGAAGCTTTTCAGTTTCATGAGGTCCCATTTATTGATTGTTGATCTCAAGTCCTGAGCTGCTGGTGTTCTGTTCAGGAAGTTGTCGCCTGTGCCAATCAGTTCGAGGGTTTCTCCTACTTTTTCTTCTAGTAGATTTAGTGTGACTGGCCTTACGTTAAGGGCTTTGATCCACTTGGACTTAAGTTTTGTACAAGGGGATAAGGATGGGTCTAACTTCATTCTTTTACAAATGGATATCCAGTTGGACCAGCACCATTTGTTGAAGATGCTGTCCTTCCATTGTGCCGTTTTGGCTTCTTTGTCAAAAATTGGGTGGAAATAAGTGTGTGGGTCTATTTCTGGATCTTCAATTCGATTCCATTGATCTACTGGTCTGTTTCTATACCAATACCATGCTGTTTTTACAACTATTGTTCTGTAGTATAGCTTGAAATCTGGGATGGTAATACCTCCAGATGTTTTTTTTTTATTGTACAGGATTGATTTAGCTCTTCTGGGCTTTTTGTTGTTCCATATGAAATTGAGGCTAGCGCTTTCCAAGTCTATAAAAAATTGTGTTGGTATTTTGATAGGAATTGAATTGAATCTATATATTGCTTTTGGTAGGATGGCCATTTTTATTATGTTGATCCTACCTATCCATGAGCATGGGAGATCTTTCCATCATCTAAAGGCCTCTTCCATTTCTTTTTTCAAGGGCTTGAAGTTCTTGTTGTACAAGTCCTTTACTTGCTTGGATAGAGTTACCCCCAGGTATTTTATGTTGTTTGTGGCTAGTGTGGAGGGGATTGTTTCCCTTATTTCTTTCTCAGCCCATTTGTTTGTTGTATAAAGAAGGGCTTCTGATTTTTTTGAATTAATTTTGTATCCAGCCACTTTGCTGAAGGTGTTTATCAGCTGTAAGAGTTCTCTGGTGGAATTTTTGGGGTCGCTTATGTATACTGTCATATCATCTGCAAATAGGGATAATTTGACTTCTTCATTTCCAATGTTAATCCCCGTGATGTCCTTCAGTTGTCTTATTGCTCTAGCAAGAACTTCAAGTACTATATTGAAGAGATATAGTGAAAGTGGACATCCTTGTCTGTGCCTGAGTTTAGAGGAAATGCTTCAAGTTTCTCACCATTTATTTTGATGTTGGCCACTGGCCTGCTGTATATTGTCTTTATTATTTCTAGGTACGGCCCTTGTATGCCCGTTCTCCCCAGAACTTTTAGCATGAAGGGGTTTTGGATTTTGTCAAATGCTTTTTCTGCATCTAGCGAGATTATCATGTGGTTTTTTTTCTTTCTTCTTGTTTATATGGTGAATGACGTTTATAGACTTTCGTATATTAAACCATCCCTGCATCCCTGGGATGAAGCCTACTTGATCATGTTGTATGATAATTTTGATGTGTTCTTGAATTCGATTTGCTCGTATTTTATTAAGTATTTTTGCACCTATGTTCATGAGGGAGATTGGTCTGAAGTTCTCTTTCTTTTTTTTTTTTTTTTTTTTGGTTTTTCAAGACAGGGTTTCTCTGTAAAACAGCTCTGGCTGTCCTAGACTCACTTTGTAGACCAGGCTGTCCTCGAACTCACAGAGATCCGCCTGCCTCTGCCTCCCAAGTGCTGGGATTAAAGGCGTGCGCCACCACCGCCCCGCTTAAGTTCTCTTTCTTTGTTGGGTCTTTGTGTGGTTTAGGAATCAGGGTGTTTGTGGCCTCGTAGAATGAGTTTGGCAATGTTCTTTCATATTCTATTTTGTGAAAAAGTTTAAAAAGTATTGGTGTTAGCTCCTCTTTGAAGGTCCGGTAGAATTCCGTGCTAAAGCCATCTGGCCTTGGGCTTTTTTTGGTTGGGAGATTTTTAATGACTGTTTCTATTTCCTTATGAGATATAGGGCTGTTTAATCTGTTTATCTGATCTTGATTTAGCTTCGGTAGGTGGAATCTATCAAGAAAATTATCCATTTCACTTAAGTTTTCAAATTTAGTGGAGTATAGGTTTTTAAAGTAGGATCCAAATATTCCCTGGATTTCCTCAATGTCTGTTGTTATTTCTCCCTTTTCATTTCTGATTTTGATGATTTGTGTTTTTTCCCTCTGTCTTTTAGTTAATGTGGCTAAGCATCTGTCTATTTTGTTGATATTCTCGAAGAACCAACTCTTGGTTTCATTGATTCTTTGTATAGTTCTTTTTGTTTCTAAGTTGTTGATTTCAGCCCTAAGTTTGATGATCTCCTGCCTTCTGCTCCTCTTGGGAGTGTTCGCTTCTTTTTTTTCCAATTCACCCAGTTTATCTGTTAATTTGCTAATATGAGCTGCCACAATTTTCTTTTTGAAGGAATTTAGTGCTATGATCTTTCCTCGTAGCACAGCTTTCATTGTGTCCCATAGGTTTGGGTATGTTGTGTCTTCATTTTCGTTGGATTTTAAGAAGTCTTTGATTTCCTTCTTTATTTCTTCCCTGACCCACTGGTCCTCTAGTAAAGAGTTGTTCAATTTCCATGAGAGTGTAGACTTTCTGTTGATTCTTTTGCTATGGAAGTCCAGCTTTATTCCATTGTGGTCTGATAAGATACAAGGGGTTATTTCAATTTTCTAGTATCTGTTGAGGCTATCTTTGTGTCCAACTATATGGTCGATTTTGGAGAAGGTTCTGTGAGGTGCTGAGAAGAAGGTGTATTCTTTTGTTTTGGGGTGAAATGTTCTGTAGATATCTGTCAGGTCCATTTGGTTCTTGATCTCTGTTAGACTCATTATTTCTCTGTTTGGCTTCTATCTTGATGATCTGTCCATAGTTGTGAGTGGGGTGTTGAAGTCTCCCACTATTAAAGTGTTTGGATCGATGTACGATTTAAGTTTTAGAAGCGTTTCTTTTATAAATGTAGGTGCCTTTGTATTTGGGGCATAGATGTTCAATATTGAGATGACCTCTTGGTGGATATTTCCTTTAATGTGTATGTAATGCCCTTCTCTGTCTTTTTTTTATTAACTTCAATTTGAAGTCTATTTTGTTTGATATTAGGGTGGCTACTCCAGCTTTTTTCCTGGGTCCATTTGCTTGGAAAACCTTTTCCCAGCCCTTTACTCTGAGGTAGTGTTTATCTTCAATAGTAAGGTGTGTTTCTTGTATACAGCAAAACGATGGGTCTTGTTTACGGATCCAGTCTGTAAGTCTGTGTCTTTTTATTGGCCAGTTGAGTCCATTGATGTTGATGGAGATTAGTGACCATGGGTTGTTATTTCCCATTATTTTGGTGTAGCTGGCTGTCTTGTGTTTCTCTTTTGTTTAGTTGCTGTGGAGGTTTCTATTTTCTCTGTTTTCTTGTGTGTAGTTATCTTCTCTGGGTTGGAATTTTCCTTTTAGGATCTTCTATAGGGCTGGGTTTGTGAGGAGATATTGTTTGAATTTGATTTTGTCATGGAATATCTTGTTTTCTCCTATGTTGATAGAGAGTTTTGCTGGAAATAGTAGTGTGGCTGGGCACCTATGTTCTCTCAGGGCTTGTAGGACATCTGTCCAGGTCCTTCTAGCTTTTAAAGTTTCTGAGGAGAAGTCAGGTGTAATTCTGATGAGCCTGCCATTGTATGTGACTTGGCCTTTTTCTCTTACAGCTTTTAATATCCTTTCTTTGTTCTCTAAATTTGGAGTTTCTATTATTATGTGGCGAGAGGAGTTTCTTTTCTGATCTAATCTGTTTGGTGTTCTGTAAGCCTCTTGGATTTTTACTGGCATCTCTTTCTTTAGGTTTGGGAAGTTTTCTTCTATGATTTTGTTGAAGATATTTCCTGGACCATGGAGTCGGGAGTCTTCTCTTTCCTCTATGCCTATAATTCTAAGGTTCCATCTTTTCATTGAGTCCTTGATTTCTTGGATGTTGTGGGTGAGAGATTTTTTAGCTTTCTCATATTCTTTGGATGTTGTACTGATTTCTCCCATCGCATCTTCTATGCCTGAGAACCTGTCTTCCATCTCTTGCATTCTATTTTTTATACTCACATCCGTAGTTCCTGTTCTCCTCTCTTGATTCTCCATTTCCTCTTTTAACTCTTACTGTGTTTTCTTTATTGTTTCCATTTGTATTTTCATGTCTTGAATGGTAGTTTTCGTTTTGTACATTTCCTTCTTCATTTTTCTTGTTTTTGTCTGGAGATCTTTCGTTGCTTTATCCTTTTCCTGTTCAAGCTGGCTCACCTTGGCTTGGAGCTCTTTAATGATGTTATCTGTTGTTTTGACTTGTAAGATTGTGGCTTCTTGGATATAGGACAGTTTCAAATATCTTGCAGTTAGCCCGGGTTTGGTTCTTGTTGGGGGTAAATCTGTAGTTCAGCTTCAATAGCCTTGCCACTCCTGTGGCTTGGAAACTGGCCAGTGACATCACAGACTTCGATCTGAAGGTGCTTTGCAGTGGAGCTACTTCACTTCCAAGGGTCGCAACCTGTCACTAGATAATTGGATTGTCTGTGTGAGAGCTGGGAGTGCCCCGCAGGGTGGGGATTATCTCTGCGTGGTTTCTGAATCTGCTGGCTGTGTATTAGGTTGGAATTTACGGGGGATTTCTTCTTTTGGTGGATGGGTTGTCCTGATTCCCGGGTCCAGAGGCTTCCTAGCGTGTCCGAGAGTTGGAAGGGTGCAGCTGTATTTGTTATACCCCAAACGGGAACCAACCCCGATGTCCTTCTTCTGAAGAATGGATAAAAAACAGTACTACATTTATAAAATGGAATACTACACAGCTATCAGAAATGAGGAAATCACAGAATTCGAAACCAAATGGATGGATCTAGAAAAGCTCATCCTAAGTGAGCTGACTCAGTCCCATAAATATAAACATGGTATGTACTCTCTTATAAATGGATATTAACCATACATCACAGGATAAGCATCCTACCACCCACAGACCCAAATAGATGGGAACCTAGCATATCATTCCTAGGAAAAATTTCACCCAGCAGTGAGTAATGAAATCTGCTGCAGGATAGTTAATCACCTTACCCTAGATGGTATGCCATATCAAGCCCCAGTACAAGTGAAAGCTCTTGGACTTCACATGACTGAAGATCTGAAGGAGTATGATATGTGATGGCCCACCTCATCTGAGGAGAAGGAGAGTACCAAGTAGAGGACCAATGAGAGAGGCAGGGAGGGAGGAATGGATGAAGGAAGGGAGAGAGGGAGGGAGGGAGGTATGGAGGAATGGAGGGGAGGATGGAGGAAACTATATTCTAGAAGTAACTAGGGAAAACAAAATAATACTTTTTAAAGAAATATGTTAATAAGCTTAAAATTATAATAAAAATACAATATAAAATTTTCAAACTATGAATTACCAAAAGTATACTTTCCTTACTGACATGAAAGGAAATTGGCCTTAATTTCAGATTAGAATGTTAGACTGCAGGTGGCCACATAGCTTGTACAAACTTGATAGCAGATAAAGAGGGTTATTTTGTGTATATAAATGATATTTTCATGGTTTGGCATTAAAAAGCAGGTAAGATGTTTAAAATACTGTAAATAAATTAAAGGTAACTGCAGTTCAACCTGGTTTTCTAAACCACCAAGAATTTTAAAAAATTGGAGCTAAGGTAAAATATATGAAATGCATGGTGTTAGCCCATGCCTTTAACTCCAGCAGAGATAGGAGGATCACTATAGAGTTAGTTGTCTTATAAATTCTAAAGTTACAAGGAACAGGGTGGTGATGGTACACACCCTTAATCCCAACACACTAGAGACAGAAACCCTCAGATCTCAGAGTTCAAGGTCAGCCTGACACAAAGCAAACTCTAAATAGAGAAAAACTTTGATTCAGAGATGATGGAGCACATCTTTAATCTCATCAGTTGGGAACCACATGCCTTTGATCCCAATATTTAGAATGCAGAGACAGGCACATAGGATTTGGAAAGATTTAAGTTTAAAAGCTACACACAAAAGGCATGCTGAAATTTAAAGCGAATTGTCCTTTGAGATCTCAAAATATATATACTTAAAGGTTTTCTTAGTTCCAAAATATCAAATTACTTTCTTTTTTAATCTTAACTGAAATACTTTTTATATTGTCAAAAAACCAAATTTGCTCCAGTAAAAATATTACATGACCACCCCCAAAAAAGGTAGTGTCCCAGAGTGAGGATTAGGGCAGGGCTCTGTTCTTATCTTTCCAGGAGATTTAAAGCATCAATCTAAGGAATCCATGGAAAACTAGACAACTGAAACCTCAGAAGAACACAGATCAGACACCAAAGAAGACAAGTAGCCCAGATGATCCAGCCATGCAGACTTCCTCAATAGCTTTTTCTTCAAAAGTCTATAACTACAACAACTCAAAATAGCTAAGATTGTTCAGTTCCACAGACTGTTCCAGCCAGAACTTCAGTAAAGCCCTGAAGTTCAGCTTCTGTCAACAAACTTCTTAGGACATATAAATAGCTGAGCACAAAAGGACTGAACATCAAATGATTCTATTGACATTTTTTAACGCTTTTTCCATTCTTATTTGGGGCCCAAACTGCTTTACTACATCCCAAATCAGCTAGAAATCATTTTAAGAGAGTGACCTCCAGCAGGTGGGGTGGGTGTTTTTCTCCTCTTTGTTCATTTGACGGATTACAGATAATCTTGTTATTTAGGTGGAGAGATTAAAAGCTGTTGAATGGTCATGTTAAATAAGTTTTGGAGGTTAAACACAAGGTTTTCTCTCTTTTTCTTTTCTGTATCCTTTCTCTCATATGTAGCAGTGAACAGACTTGACTAAAAATGGGAAATAGGCATAATATAGTAATGATAAAGAAAAAAGGGCAGATTATTGAATACACCCACCTAATTTTGAATAATGATGCAAAACTAAGATTATATTGGGCTACATCGGTATTGATCTTTGTATATTGATTCAAAATTAAGATTATATTTGGCCACATTGGTATTGATCTTTGTATATTGATACAAAATTAAGGTTAACTCTTTTTAAGGTATTGTACCTAGGTAATGCTTAAAAATGAAAAGTGAAGTTTTGGCCTTTTGCTACCAACTCTCACAAACTGTTTAGGATATAAGAAATGCAAACTAAGAGTCATTCAAGCATGTCATTTTGTTAGGTACTAGGACATTCTGTCACAGTTATTTTCTAAGCTAATCAGAAGTCAGGTTGCAAAGGGACAAGCAACATTTGCTTATCCAAATACAAGAGATAGATAGGTCGTCTTGAAAAACCTCAAGAGATCTGCAGAATATTGCATTCAAGGAGGTTTTCTTAACTTAAGATATTTTTTATATCGAGACATGTCAGCTCCTGACAGCACCCCTATTCTACTCCAAGTAGAAGATGAGCATCGAAAAATTTCCAGTTGGAGATGGCTGAATTAGAGGCAAGCCTATCTCTTGGCAAGAAAAATCCCTTGCTTCAACTGTAGACAGAGTGTTGTCCAAACAGGACAAAACTTAGAAGCAGGTAAGTTGACAGCCTCGCTCTGCCAAGACAAGGTAGCCAAGTCCTTCATAATTCCTTCCTTACAATCAATGTCTGTCAGAGAAATGGGGCCAAATGGCTGGAGATTGATGCTGTAATGCATGGAGAGAAAATGGGAACTGTCCAGGCAGCCACTGCTATGTCATTTCTTAGTTTTGGAAGCTGCTGGCCCTGCACTTCCTGTATAACCAGATATATTTATCCCTCTCATGTCTGTGAGGTGGCTGAAGACTAGATAGCTAGAGTCTCATAGTTAAATTTTGAGTTGTTTAGGAATAAAGGGGGTGTTCTGGATCTAAGAAGATGTTTTTAAAATTGTGATACAATTTAGGATGAAAGCTGAGTTGGAAATAGAACTTTAAACTCATGGAGATGGTTGAATAGTAGAATGTTAAAGTCAGGTGCCAAATATATATGGACTGGACATTGGGAATGTATGCTAAGCCGTATAACTCTCATAAATGTGGCCTAATTATTTCTGTTGTTTCAGATATATTTATCCTTCTCAGCTCTCTGAGGTGGTTGAAGAATAGACAGCTTGAGTCTCATAGCTAAATTTTGAGTTGTTTAGGAATCAAGAGGGTGTTCTAGATCTAAGAAGATGGTTATAATAGTGATGCAAGTTAGTATGAAAGCTAAGTCAGTTATAGAACTTTAAACTCATGGAGATGGTTAGAAGGTAGAAGGTTAAAGTCAGGGGCCAAATATGTATGAACTGGACATTGGGAAGGTATACTGGGCTATTTAACTCTCATAAATGTGGCATATTTAATTCTGCTGTTTTGTATAGAATTTACTATTATAAGAGAAAGAACCATTTGTTGGATTGAAAAGGGAAGCTGTTGGGGGGAAAGAGGGTGGAAGGGTGGGACAGGAAGGGGGAATAGGGAAGGGTTTGTGACTGAGATGTAACTTGAAGAAAAAAAAATAAAGTACTTATATAAAAAAAATAAGAGAAAGATCCATTTGTTGGACTTAAAGGGGGAGCTGTTGATAGGAAAAAGATATACCTTAAACTAAAAAAAGGAAGGGGATGGGGGGTTGAGGGGGAAGAGGGTGAGGTGGTAGGACTGGAGGTGGGAGTAGGGAGGGGATTGAGATTTAGATGTAACTTGAAGAAATAAAAAATAAATTTAAAAAAAAAGGAAAAAAATCAGAGAAAATACTCATCAGTACAGAATTAGTCATCCCTTGGGCCTCACTGACCCCTCTAAGCTTCCTACCCTTCTGCAGTCCAGCCCATCCTTCCATGAAGTTATGAGGAAGTGGCATCATTCCATGAGCCACTCTGGTCATAAACTACCCTAATGGCCACCTCTAAGTCTGAGTATGTCTTGAAGCTCTCATAAGAGCCAAAGATACATTCTAATGGACTCAGGGTTGAGGACAACAGAGACATGCCAAAAAAAAAAAAAAAAAAAAGGTTATAGTGATAGTTTCTTAGTTGTGATTCCTCTGATCTTTCTTCCCCTACCTTCTTTCTATTTCTCCATCATCACTGTGCCCAGTTTGCTGTGGTGGAGCAAGTCACACAGAGTCCAAAAACATTTTGAATGGGTTTTCTAGTATGCTAACTCTTTATTCTTAATGAGTTTGCTGCTATTCAAAGATATTTCAAATGTTAAAATGCTTGTAAAGTAATACAAATCTATTCTTTCTTTCTTTCTACAAGGACATTTCCATTTTTATTGACTGTAATAAAGCCTTTAAGTCATTAAAAAGAATTATTAAGGTACAAGGAAAATTTCTCAGCAGGTAATATTACTTGCTGAACAAGCATGAGGATCTAAGTTGGTTTTACCACCTATGTGAAAAGCCTTGCAAGACTAGATGCATAACTAAAACCCTAGGGTTGTAGGAGGTTGACAACAGGAGGATTACTGAGACTTGCTGAGAGCCAGTCCAGGGCCAGTTAGAGACCTTATCTCAAAGAAATAAATGAAACAATGGTGGAGCAAGACCACTGATGTCCTTCTCTGCCCCTCACTCATGCATGCATAGGCATACACACTCATGCATGCACATATGGGCATACAAACCACACATATACCATATTTTCTCTTTTTCTTTCTCATACACACAAACACACACCTCCAAAATGATTATTAAATAGCTGAGGTGTTAACTTTAATTAAAACCGTAAGCCTGTTTCTACAACCAATATCTTTGTCAAAATGTGACAAAATTCACTTATCTCCTTCTTCCTCGAGAATTTAGAGTCTCTGAAAGACACATTTTTGTGGGGATGTAATGAAGAAAATGTAGAAGATAATTGGTTCCATTCATTTTGAAATACCTTATAATACCATGAGGAATTCATATTCAGAGAGAAATGAACAAAGCTTCAGGGGGAGCCACTGTGCTCCACAGTCCCCTTTCTGTGGTGGGCAATCTTTTGCCAGTGGTGTGTAGAATATTTCTTGGGAAGTTCATTCATCATAATTTTATATGTGTCACAGGAGTCTCCAAGCCTGGGAATGGGTCATCATCTTGAAGATCATGTATTTGTCTTATGAATACAGACCAC
>CAJQZJ010015827.1:1560-12310 GCA_907164525.1 Lophiomys imhausi | reverse complement strand
AGATGAAGGACCTGCTGTATCAGACAAGAAAGGGAATCAGTGTCTGGTGGCCTGTTCTGTGGTGAAAGCAAGATAACAGAGAAGAGAGGATGAGGTAGAGTGGGGTTCTGCTCTGACAGTCTGTCACAGGGGATGCCTCACCTCTGGGGACCTTCAGGCAGAGTGCGGACTATTAGAGGACACACGTTCCTAGGCTCTGAGGTCAGGAAAGCTATCCTGGTTGGAGCAAAGTGAGCCAGGAGAGGTCAGGGGTGAGAAAAGGGCAGGGTAAGATCAACATTCCAGGCTTTTAAAGACTGAAACAGAAAGACAACTAGGTGGGCTTTGAACAGCTGAAGGACACTGCTTGAGTTTGGTTTTCTAAGAGGAGATAATAGTGTGGGATGGGAGAAGCATTGGGAGGCAAAGGCTCAAACAAAACAAGCCTGAAGAGGTTGTTTTGGATCCACCAAAAGGATTGTAAAAGATCCACACTATGACCATCTAAACTGGGGGATGAAAGTGGAGAGGTGAGACATGGGTGGTTAACATTTTTTTTTTTTAGGTTTTTCGAGATAAGGTTTCTCTGTGTATCCTTGACTGTCCTGGACTCACTTTGTAGACCAGGCTGGCCTTGAACTCACAGAGATCCACCTGCCTCTGTCTCCCGAGTCCTGGGTAAAGGTGTGTTCCACCACGCCTGGCTTATGGTTAATATTTTAAAGGCAGAAGGGAAAATACTGAGGTCAAGTGATGTGTGCTGAGGCTTCCCACCTAAGCACCTGCCAAAGTGCACTGGTTGTTTAGTGAGGTGAAGAGTCTGCTAAAGTAGCTACTGGGAAGAAGAGACTGAGAGTAAGCGCAAAATGGATAATGAATCCTGAGTTCAGGGAGCAGTGTCGAAGCTGGAGATAAATTTTGTTGATTGTCAAATCTTGGTCACTTTAAGGCAGGAACTAAAGCTAGGTACAGCAATGCATGCCTTTAATCCCATCATTTAGAAGGTAAAGAAATAAGTTTATGGCCAGTTTTGGCTAAATGAAACTGTCTCAAAGAAGGAGAAAGAGGGAGTGAAACAAAAGATCCTATGGGAATGAATGAAGGTAGACAAGATAGAGAGAAGTCGAGTCCTGGGGTTTCCAATACTGAAAGATCAGGAGAGAAGGAGGGGACATGAAAAGAAATGAAGAGAAGCAAGGAGTTTGTGAGAGTCATATGTATGCAAAAGAAGTGATTAATTGTTAGACCAGGACTGGAATTGAAGCTCCAGCTAATTACTTGAAACACCCGGATGACCTTCAAAAGGGTTTAAGGAGGGAGAGATAACAACTTTGAAATCTTTGCAAATATAATCAACGTTAAAGGAACTATTATTTTTTTTCTTACAGTGCTGGAGATCAAACTTGGGGCTGTGCATACTAGACAGGTATTCTACCACTAGCTATATTCCAAGCACAGAAATTATGAAATCATGATCTTCAACCATCTTATCTAAGAGAAGTAAAATAAAACTCGTCTATATTCAAAAGATTGAGGTTGCCAACAATGACTACGTCCACCAGCAGTAAAGGCGCACAGAGTAGAACATAAGAATCAACAGGCAATGCTTTTGGTCACAATCATCTGCTGACTAGGTGAACTGCTAGCAAAAGGGTTTTGTTACTCACATTGTCATACGTGTGACTTGAGGCGAGGTTTTGGCTGGTCCTTTGGGCAAACCTAGGATAGTGTGATAACACAGCATGATTATCCTACAGTGAGAACACAAATGCAAAAAGTAAGGCAATTTTTCTGGTCTGAAAATAAAGCCTGCATCATCATACCTTTAAACTACCCAAAATGATACCCCACTTCACACTCACAAAACGATAACAATTTGTCATCAGGTTTTAGTGCCTTCCAGGTCAAGGTCATGAAACTCAACATCATAGACAGCAAACACATCAGCCTTCCGCAGTAGAGGACTGTGGCCCTGGAGTGTGCACAGTACACCAGTGCAAACACAGACTTCAGTCTTTCCATTCATAGCTACCACCCATTACATCTTGAAGGATGAGAAGCAGTGCAGAGCAAAAGTTAGGGAAGATGGGAAAGTTCCCATTCTGGGTAAAATGGAATGGGAGAAAAAAAAATTTATTTCCCATCACACCTACAGAATGCAGCTATAAAACATGGAAACAAAACAAAAATGAAAAACAGAAGCTAGTCAGATATGTGAAAACAGTAGCAGGCTGACTGGGAAAGAAGTCTAAAATTTAAGTACCAGTGAACTATTGTTGAATGTACCCTTTTTTGTATTCTCTTGATTTGAATTCGGCCTGAACCCCAGATACAGAGGTAAGTGATGGCAGCACTCCAAGGAAAGCATCCGTTATTAGGCTGGTAGGAGGAAAGACCCCTCCAGCTGCCTCTGACCCACCCCTGCACCCTAAACATACCCAACCCCAGGGTGGCTGCCGTGGCTCCAGAGGCAACACAGACTGGCAGGAGATTAAACTCTGCAGTGAGGGAAGCTTCCTCTCCCAGTAGCTGAACTATGACTTCAAAAGCATGGAGAGAGCTATTATTTCTTTCTCTCCTACCATTTGTCTGGAGAAAGCACAGCAGAGGAGTGATAATAAAGTAATTAGAAAAAGAAAAATAGAAAAGTATCGGCTAACAAGTAGAAAACATAAAGAATGAGGTGGAAATTCTAAAAATGAGAAATATAACAAACTACAAACTTAGAATCTGTTTAATTCTAAAATGGAGATGATAGAGCAGTTAGTGGACTTGAACATGGTTCACAGGCATGATCCCATTTGAGCAAGAGTAAAGGAGACTACATAAGCGGCCCTATAACACTTAGGAGACGATGCAGACCCAACACGTTACCAGATCCCAGAGAGAAAGCAGAATGTGTATAGCACTGAAAATAAATATGAACAAATAAGGCCAAAAAGTAGTTCTGTGAAAGACATAAACTCATAGATTCCAGAGGGCCTGTGCAGTGAACTGAGCGTTATCCACCTTCTCCCCAAGGGATATGCTCAAGTCATAACGCCTAGAACCTGTGTTGTCTTGTTCAGAAACGAGGTCTCCATGACGGTAGTTAAGGATCTTCACCTCGATGACCTGATTTGAGCCTCAAGTCCAATGCACAGTGATCTTAGAAAAGCTTAGTGAGATTTTAGTTGCACTTAGAGAGGCGCAGAGGGTAGAGGCAGAAACTGGAATAGCCAATAAGCCAGTTAAGCCAAGGAATACCAAGTCACGAAAATGAGTACGAGGTGGAGGACATACTGTTACCCAAAAAATGCTAGACAGACTGAATTTCAGACTTCTTGCTTGCATAACTATAAGATAATAAGTATCTGGTTTTAAACCATCTACTTTGTGGGCATTTGTAATGGAAGTCATAGGAAACTAATGTACTCAGCCAACACTACACAAATATGTCAAAAAAATCATAACCACACATCACAAACTGCTCAAAATTAAAGGAGGAAACAGAACAAATATCTAAGGCTCAGTACATTATCTACAGAGAAATAACTGTTCAACACCATTTTTAACCACTGTAATTCTCCTGGGCTGCTAGTAAAATCTAAGATTTGTGCTACTGAGTCAGAACCTATGGGGGATATCAGTGTGATATGTGATCTTTATTTTCAAGTTCACTGTGTGACAATAACCGTCACCCTAGAGATTCTATGAACACTTGAGTATGATATGATGGTTTATACATAACGAAACACCAGTAGCCGAGATTTGGTTTCTTTAGAGAGCTACATGGAGACATTTGCTGCAAGGCAAGTTTTTCTGTATTATTCATTCATTCTCATGTTATCCAACAAGGTTGGCAGGATGACAGGAAAACAGCCACTGCCTATTCCTGATTTAAAACTGCAGGTCCAAAGTAAATACAGAGTTAAGTTTATTAGATATTGTTACTTGTCCCTTATAAAGTTACCTAATTTTGTGATTGTAACTCTTTCCACGGACAATGAGTTCCTATCAAACACTTCAATTTTGACCAATCTCAGAGGTAAAAACAAAACACCGAAGTCAGACATGATGGCACATGTCCATAATCCCTGCACTCAGGAGACTGAGGTAGGAAGACTACTGTAAATACATAGCCAGCCTTGGCTACTTAGTGAGTTCCAGGCCGGCCTGTTCCATAGAAACATTCTAAAAAGGGAAGAAGAAAATGAAATCAATCAGCCAACCAACCAATCTTGGTGTTTTATTGACAGTTCTCTAAGAAATCTGAAAATCGTACATGTTTATGAGCCAATGGTATTTTTTGTTCATATTTTTGTCAGTCTTGCTAATTAATTACTATGTGGATTTTGGCAAGTTCCATTCCTAAGTCCCAGTCTCCTCTTCTGTACTAATGGAATAGTGATTATGACACTAATCAAAAATGAAAAAAACTTTGCGAGTATTTTATAAACTCAACAAAGTTACAAGCATTGTTATATGTAAGCACTTCATGAAATTAGTGTGGCCATTGCTATCACCAAAATCATTTCTAGTATTCCTTTCTCACTGTATTTCCCATAACTAATGACCATGAACAAAACCAGAGAAATGACAGCTTATTATGTGGTGTATTAAGTGCTACATTAGGAATTTTACTTACATTTCATGATCTTCATGTGACTCCTAAAAAAGTATTCTTAAAGGAAAATGACAATTCACACTGGCTAAGAATTTCATACCATGCCAAACTACTAAAAGGAAACAAGGCTAAGATTTTTGAGGCAAGTCTGTCTGACTGTAAAGTCTCTATTTTTCTATACTTTGTGTTGTATAGCAGTTTCCTCTAAGGTTTAAACTTTCTGTCTTGGAGGGAAGTTCCTTAAAACACAGGATGTTTCAGGGGAGGTGAAACAACAGGAAAAATGTTAACTTCTAAGGGGAAGTTTAACATTCGATCCTGCAAGGAATCTCCTTTTGCTCTGGAAGTGATCAACTCTATAGCATCAGGAAGTCATTGAAACTGACCAGCTTCACTAGGCCCTGCCTTCTCCCACTGTATCAGCTGTAAGGGCAGCTGAGAGACACTCTCAGACAAGACCAGCTGTCTAAAAGAGGCTCAGACCAGCAAAGCCACCCGGAAGAAGCTGAGACCAGCTAAGCCACTTGGAAGAAACAGATAAGTCAAGCTGCCTGGAAGAGGCTCAGGAGCTCTTGAACTGCCTGGAAGAGAGACATAGTCATGTTGAGATGACTGCAGGTTCTACAATGATGTCCAGATTTCCAGCTTTCTTGAGCTGTTAAACATGATGAGGTGGGCTTTTTGGTGATGCAGCATCTTTGCATCATTTCTGCCCCTGTAAGTAACCCCTTCATTTCTGCTCCTGTAAGTAACCCCTCACCGCTATTCCTGTAAGTAACCCCAATAGAACTCATGGTTCACCAAGTTAGACTTTGGTGGTATCCTACTTTGATCTGTCCTGTGATTTCTATCTGGGGTAAGCTGATGCTTGTTCATGTCTTCCCAGAAATAGTGTAACACAATACCATGCTTTCTTACACACAGAACTGGAATGTCATGGCACAAGCTCTCTAGCTGAATGACATCCTTACAGGGTGGGTATTTCTGTGTTTTCTGATGCTAGCAAATCCACCTCTGGATGAAGACTGGGATACAAGTTGTTTGTTACGGCAGGACTCGGAGAGCTCACACCTAGAATACAAAATACGTTTGTTTGATTTTTAAAGGCAATTTTTTATCATGCTCATGGCTACCATCATTATTATTCTCAATTTCCAGTTTAAAAATATTAATTTAATCCTGTCACCATAAAATCATAGGGTTTCTTCTATGGGAGATTAAAAAGCATCATTTATAGGGAACACAAAAAGACACAAAGGCAGACAATCCCTACCACATACAGAGGCTGTCATAAATGGAAAATATTATGTATGAGACACTCTAGAATCTCAAGCTAATCCAAAATGAAAAGGATTGCACATGTTTCCTGCCTAGCACAAAAGTGGACAGTTAAAATTTCTAGAGCTTCACCTCTAAGCTCTTAAGTTCCTTTAATATTAAGACACTGAGAGGAAATAATTATCTTCCTTTGCCCAAAATCCAAAATGAAAACCCTCCACTGCAAGTGGTTCCACAAATCTCACTGGCTTACATAAGCCAGCCACCAGTATTTTGAAAGAAGAAAGCTGTTCGGAAACCACAAATTCAATACCAAACACTTCTGCTGTGGAAACACCAAAACGTAAGAGAAAAACAAATTACAGTTTGACTGAACTCAAATTGCAGATATTTGTTTTCATCATGCTTTTTTTTTTTGTAGCATAAGAAAACTTGTTGGAAATAAGGATAGAAGACAGCAAAGGTTAGATAAGGTAGGGTTCTCCAAGCCTACAGGGCATTCTGCAAAGACCATTTCATTCGTCTTCACAATGGTTTCAGGAAACCACTGCTTCTCTTCAGAAAGTAGGAAAGACTCAAAGGTTGGGGGCAAAGCTGGACTTCTCACTGCCTTCACATTTCACTACCATTAGTCTTGCCTCATAATTCCTGAATTCCTTTTTCTGCATCAATTAGTCCTGTATTTGATACTGAGGTATAGCCGAGAAATGTAATAATAGTAGTCCATGCTCAGGAGAGATTTAACTATTGGCTAGTGAGGAGTAAAACTTCTGCAAGTTAGGCAAATTCCATGGGATTCTGAGTCAATGAGATGAGTTCCAAAACCCTTCCTGATAACACCCCATTCGTTTGCTGGATCTAACCCAACCATTTTGCAGGGAAGTGGTAAGAGCTCTCTGATAGACTGACTTCAGTCCTTCTCAGGAGGCACTCAACTAGGTCACCAAGCGGCACTATTTCCTATCTGAGTCCTCTGCTGGTGAGACAAGGCCCACTTGCTTATTTACTTAAGTCTGAAAGCTGAGCATTCACAGTGTGGAGTGCTCCCCCATTGGATATAGGCACTGGTACGGTGGGACTTAGGTCAAGAAGATCACAGGAAGGAGCAGAGGGCTCGTTGGAAGTCTGAAAACAAAGCAAACAAAGATGCAATTTAGGGGAGAAAAATCACACAACTTATCATGGCTCTCTCACACACATTCCTTTGGATGTGTTTTGAGGAAAACTTCAGCCATCGGCCACCATGGCATAAATTACATCTCATTAAGTACTTGAGTCCTTGTTTAATTAGTTACCACTTAAGATGGAAACCACACCACCAAAGCCGCTGAAGGGTGTCAATGTGTGCTTCCTTTTAAAGAGCTGTTTTTAAGACAATCTTTGCTTCCTGAAGGATACTTAATAAGATATTCAATCATTTACTTTCTGGCACTTCTAAGCACTTACATTGGTGGCTTCCTTCGGGTTTCTGTTCTGTTCCAAAAGCCTTTGTTGGTTTCGAGTAAACCTGTTTAAATTAGCAAAGTGCAACTTATCAAACAAAGTCTAGCATTAAATACACCGATAACCACTACAGTGATACTGAGCCTAACCCTTACTCAGTTCCTGGAAAATACTTTTAGTACCTCTTTTCCAGGGGTGGGGAAATGGCTTAGGGATAAGGGTTTGAAGCTCTGCATTCAGTCCTCATTACCACAAAATAGTCACTGGGCCCTTTCTTATAGTTAATAGAGTACTAATCCTTTTAGAGAAAATTATGAGGAAATATAAACATCAGGAAAAAACATTTTATAAATCCCATTTCCTAGAAACTAGCTCTATTAATAATATTGACAGAATGTGTAATTTCTAAGTGAATTTTACTTATATATTTATCTACTCTGACATAGTTTTTATATGTAGCACAGGCTAGACCTATGGTTTTCTTGCCTGAGCCTGGAGTGCTAGAATTATAGGCATATGCCACTATGTTTAGCTACTTTTAAATTTAGTTAAAGTTATACTGTAGGCAATTCTGTATACCAGTTCAAATGTGTTGTATTTTTCCAGCCCCTTAGAACAGTAATTTTTAATATAATATTTTACCATAATAACAACACTGTTGCAAATTATTATTTTCAAATGTAAGGTTATTACTTTGTCAGTATAAATAATTTTCATAAAATTAATCCAGCGGTCACACAGTTGGCCCTGATTAAATGAAATGGGTTATTCAACTAAATAGAAAAGTTATGAATTAGAGAAAAGTAGTGGTGCATGTGTGTGTGTGTGTGTGTGTGTAGTGTGTTTGTGAGTCTGTGTGTGTGCTCGTGCATATGTGTGTTTGAGGGAAGGTTGATGGAGCTAGAGGAGAGATAAGACAGGACTGAGGGAGAGGTAACCGGTAACCAAGGTGAATTACATGCATGTATAAAGTTGTCAATTAACTTAGTAGAAGTATTCAAGTGCAAGGAAAAGTACTTTGGTGTTCAGTGTGCCATCTCTAAGATACTTACTTGATCCTGAAGAGAATGCTGCTCTCTTACAGTTTTGGCTTAATTTTCCTTTGGTTGCCCATTGAGGCAAAAAGAGAAGCAGTTAGAATGGCAAAAAAAAAAAAAAAAAAGGTGGCACACAGCTTTAATGCCAGCACACAGGAGACAGAGACAGGTGGAATTCTAGACCAGCCTGGTCTACACAATGAAGTCGGGGCAGGAGCCCCTGCTGATAAGATAAAGTTGCTTACAAATGACAGTCTAGGATTCAAAATGATGATTTTTTTTCCTTTGAGTTACTATGTAATTTTTTTTCTTAAAAATGGACAGTAATGTCTTTACTGATCAAGAGGATCATGGGAGAGAAAAAGAAGCCATGAGGGAGGCAGGGAAGCAGGATGAGAGGAGAGCAAGGCAGACAAGATGGGTTAAGATGAAGGAAAGCACACATAGCCGGGAGCAACCTGCTCAGGAGACCAGCCAACATGGAATATATATCCAAGTACTATGGAGTTGTATCTGGGGAAGTACAAGGTTAGCTTAGAGGGTTAAGATTGCCCAGTCCCAGGCTCTAGGCTTATTAGAATTCAACAGGTTGCTGTGTGATTATTTATAAATTATGGGCTAAGGAATACTATCTCCACCCTAGTAATCATATGTAATCATTATAATTATTAATAATTCCTGCTACATAAGAGTAAAAAACTAGTGATGCCGAAGAAGTCCGCATTCTCCCTACTCCCTGCATGCCTGCAGATCTGACTTCCTGAACCTCAGTGTCCCATCTGCTAAATGGGAATAACCTTTGAGCCATTTCTTCAGAAATGTACTTTTAGAGGCAAAATCAGATAGCTCCACAGAGTGATAATACAGGCAGTACACGTGGAATTAGCCTGCAAATCAGAAGTCGCTTCAAAAAATTATGGTATCACCATTATGACACATTGAGTCGAAATGCCAAAATACTTTAAGCATTCACCTGCATTTGAACATGCTTATGTTTTAGATTGTCAGTTCTCAACCTGTGAGTTGAGACCCCTTTGGCAAACCTGTCTCCAAAAATGTTTACACTATGGTTCATAACAGTAGCAAAATTACAGTTATGAAGCAGCAACAAAAATCATTTTATGGTCGGGGGTCACCACAACATGAGGAACTGTATTAAAGGGTAGCATTTGGAAGGTTGAGAACCACTGTTTTAAATTCTTCTAAAATGTACGCTTTGCCAAGTGATGGGAATATTTTGCAGGTAGGATGGAGGTGAATCTGAGAATAGTGTTCTCCTGTAATGATACCCACGTCCTATTTAACTCAGGCCACGCGGCAACTGGGGCACTGAAGACTGCAAATGGAATGAAGTTGGCTTAGCAAATTTACCTTAGCTAGGAGATTTTCTTAGGTATTAGAGACAAGCTCAATGTAGTGATAAAAACAGTACTTAAACAGGAAGCCCCAGAAGAAAAGGTAAGAGTGTTAAGAAGGGAGCCATTTTGAAGCAATATTGGCATTGAAGGTGGAAGAAAGAGGTCTTGGGCCCAGAAAAGTGGGCAGCCTCTACTGGCTGCAAAGGTGAGGTGACGGAGGCTCCGTTAGGGCCTCTGAAATGAAACGCAGCCCTCCTGACATCTGGAATCAGCCCAGAGACACGCACTTGCATCTCCTAGCCTGGACAACTTAGTTTATGATCTAATAGTAATAAATCTGTGTTGCTTCAAACCATGGAGCTCGTGGCAGAAAAGCATCTTTTTCCCCATGTCTCTATTTCAGGATTCAAGGACCACAGTCACCATGGTACATGTTATTCAGAGCTGAGCCAGCAAGCAGTCCGACTTCCTGATCTAGACCAAATAAACCAAAGCTCTTCCTCAGGGGAGGCATTTAGCCAATGGTATTAAGGTTGGCAACAGCATCTTCCCAAATGAAAACCAGACAGCAGAAATACTGAAAACCATGTGGTTGCCCTTGGATATTTTTCTGCTTACAGGGATTTACATCATAAGAATGGGCAAGCATTGTGATTTTGTCCAGTGCAAAGACCACGGTGTCTGGGCTCCCAGTCATGTTTTCTTACAAAAAGCTGCCGTCCCTAAGAAGCAGTGAATGTGAGACCGTGAAGGAGAAAGGAACCATCATAGGATGGCTTTGTCTTCCTGGTTCTCCAGGCTCATTATTAATGGGGAGTTGGGAGGGAAAGGGTGAAAATCTTTGTGACTTTTAAAGTCTTCATGGAACATTAACGAGGAAGAAAAAAAAATGGTGATTCAGTGTGGGAAGTATCAGTGTTAGAGCACTTGCCTACCAGGGACAATGTCCCGAGTTTAATCCCAGCATCACACACAAAAAATGTGACGTGTGTCAATGTGTGTCAATATGTGTTCGCTGTTTTTAATTTGCATCATCTCACTTGTTCCTG
>CAJQZJ010015814.1:0-12106 GCA_907164525.1 Lophiomys imhausi | reverse complement strand
CAAAAGCTCTTCTCCTGCAGTTTATTCAGGTCCCTTGAAAACAGTCTTCCGAATGCCCCGGCAGACCCAACCCACAGGCTAAATACTAAATGAACAGCCAATCAAGTAAAGCCACGTGGTGCTATCTTAGAGGCCCACGTATGCGGAAGCAAGCCAGATCAGTGGTCTTAGCCAAATATGGACTTGTTTACCACCGAGAGCACTCACCGTCGGGCTGGTGGAAGGCGGATACCAGCGCCATCGTTAAGGCGCGGCATGTCGCAGCTCTCTACAGTTCCTCCTTTTTTTTTATTTTTCTAAAGTTGGTAGAAGTCCCTGGAAAGGTTTCGTAATCCCCCTATTTGGGGATCTCACGGTGGGCCTGAGCCTGTAGGAGGGCGGTGCTCAAACTCTTACCCGTCTCTGGGTCAGCCTCCCCACTCGGGACTGCCCTGTCTTAGGTGGCCGAGACTTACCCGTCAACTCCGTCACTGACTTACCAGACCCTAATATCCGTGGAACGAATTCCTCAGTGGGCAGGGACTATGCTTAGTGAAGATTTACTTCAAGGCAGCAAGCCATGCCTGAGGGGACTGGCCCGCCTCAATGGCCACAAGGGCTTGTATAATCATGGCTGCATTACGCTTTTGTGTGGTTCTCATTTTGTAGATGCACCATAGGCAAACCAGAGAGGCTAGCATCATTAGTATCGCCAAAGAGCCTACACCCGCCCACTCCTTAAGATGATCTATAGCCGTCTGTATCCAAGAAGTCAAGCCAGTAGCCAGGCTCAGATCCACTCGAGTGGAGTTAATGTGGATGTTTGTCGCTCTCAGCTCTCTCATCAAATTTTCAAATTCAGCCGACCAATCCTGTAAGAGGAACTTTGACAATTGTCTAGACAAATTAGCAGCTTTTGTATAATTTTGATATTGTACGGAAGTAACACACAAACCTTGCATTTTCCACTCACACCCTAATTGTGCTAGTTGCCAAAGAGAATCAATCTGTTCTTGTATTAAATCTATGCGTTGATTAACTATCATAAGACTCCTTTGAGATGAGAATTCATAGAGGCCTGAGTATCCAATGCCTGTGCCACAGTGGCTGAGATGTTATTCAGGGCATTGGCAGTCTGTATAGAACTAGACTATGCGATAGCTGAGGCAGTAGCTCCCACAGCAGCAACAGTGATAGCAGTAACAATAGCTGCAGTGATGCCAAAATCTCTTTTAAACCTGAATAGCATCATGGTATTAGGAGCTTCTACAGGAACTGGTACATATCGAGGCATTCTAGTCACCACAGCCACAGGAAAGGCTGTGGCATTCCAGCATAGGGCATAAAAACATGTGCCTGGAGTGCATACTAACTTTTCTTCACCTAAGGATGCACTCCCATTACTTACAATCCACAGAAAAGGAGGCCAGAGACATACTGGCGAAGCTGAAAAGCTCTTGTTGCGATAAGAATAAAACAAAGAATTCCAAGTACCAGAGCCACTACCGCTAGAGAAATCCAATCTGGTAGTGGACCCTAGGGAAAAATTACCTCTTTGATAAATTCCTCCTCCAAGCATAATGACAGGTCCCAAGTCCATGCAACTTCCATTTACTCCACACAAAAGCCACAAATCAAAAGGATTGGTGGCAGTCTGCTGAGGATCCCTAGTAGATATATCAAGCATTCCTGTACAAGACTTATTCACTATATTACTAATCATGGGGCTAAAGGAAAAATAATCTTGTTGAACCCAAACTGCTCTGCGCTCTTGACATCCAGTCCAGGGAAAAGGTCCTTCCTCTCCTGTGGATCCTCTACAAAAAGGTGCCCAGCGTGGCTGTCTGGGGGAGTCCCGGTCAGAGACTCGTGTGGGCCACCATCCTTCAAGGCGAGAACCATTGCCTGAAAACAAAGCACCACTCCTACCTCCAAACCTCAGTTGTGGTAAAAAATCTGCTGACTGCTGAGACAATTTAATGCATTTTGTATCATCTGACCTATTGAAGCTCATTAAAAAGCACAAACTACCCTTCAAGCTGACATTTCTATTACCCTCTATAGGGCTTCTCTGATCATCAAAGGGAAGGTAGGGTAAGCCTAAGCTTCTATTACTGCTAAATAAGCGTGGAAACACAGTTGCATCATGTCTGACCGGCATCGGCTTTGGGAATATCGACAGGATCCCCCATCTCGGCTCGGTCATTCCTGACATACTCACTGCTACTAACACCAGGATCCTTAGGAAGGTCTTCATGACCAATCTTCCTCACAAGGCGTTCAGGCACCCACACTGGATCTTGTTGATCCTGAGGAAAAACACAAACAGACCCTCTCGCCCATGTTAGCACGGGGTCAGGCCCCCGCCAAGAGCCTGTCAGAATGTCCTTCCACTTCACCATGCTTTTAGGTGAACCATGGGAATCCTGATGTCTGTCCGCTGCTGAGCGGCCTTGAGCATCCAAATTGAAAAAATTTAAAGTAAATAAGGCTAAAGACATTCTCTCCTTGGGGGTACGGCCTTGGCCTATTCCCCCTTTTTGTTTTTGCAAGCATTCTTTCAAGGTGCGATGAGCACGCTCCACAATTCCTTGTCCTTGAGGATTGTATGGTAATCCGTGATTAAGCTGTACCTCCATCTGATTACAGAAGGAGACAAAGGACTGAGCCGTATAGGCTGGTCCATTGTCCGTTTTCAGCTGCTGTGGTTTTCCCCATGCAGCCCAGGCCTCTAAGCAATGTCCTATGACATTGTGAGCCTTTTCTCCACTCATAGGTGTAGCATGTATGATACCTGAGCAGGTATCCACAGATACATGAATATATTTTAAGGTTCCAAACTCTGAAATGTGGGTAACGTCCATTTGCCAGATTTTGAGTGGCAACAACCCTCTAGGGTTCACTCCCACACTGGGAGGATGATGATGAATCACACACTGAGGACAGTCCAAAACTACTTGTCTAGCATCTGCTCTAGACAAATGGAATTTCTGTTGAAGAGTTTTTGCATTTACATGAAATAATTGCTGAAACTGTCTGGCTTGATCCAGGAATGAGCTCCAAAAAATGCATTCCATCCTGGTCCATTGATCAACTTTATCATTACCTTCACTTAATGGTCCAGGTAATCCTGTATGTGCTCTGATATGTTGAATATAAAAACACCTTTTTCTCTGCCAGATTAAAACTTGTAACTCTTGTAATAAGGCACATACTGTACTACTATTCTTAATAGGACCTGCTAATTCTAATACTTTTACTGCGTTGACCACATAGACTGAATCTGAAATCAAATTGAATGCAAATTGACATCTTTTAAACACCTCCATTACTATTTTCAATTCTACTATTTGGAGGGAGCCCGGTTGAAATTGACATAACACGGGCTCTTGTCTTTCTATCAAATAGGCTCCACAGCCTGTCTTTGAGCCGTCAGTAAACACATTTGGTGACCCTTGAAGTGGTACTGCTGAAGTAACCTTAGGGAATATCACTGGGTGCTCCTTAAAAAATGATAGCAATGGATGTTTAGGGTAATGGTTATCAATCACTCCTTCAAAGCTACATTGCAATATTGCCCAGTCATCTACAGTGCCACACAAAATCTTAATTTGATAACTGGAATAAGGCACTATTATACTGGCAGGAGCAACTCCAAAAGACTGCAAGCATTGTTGGATACCATTCAAGGCTAAAGCAGCAAGTGCAGTGGGATAATGTTCTATGGATTTTTTCGGAGAAATCTTTGAATAGGTCCATAATAATGGTCCGTCCTGCCATAACAATCCTGTAGGTTGACCATAGGTTGCAAATATGCACAATGCAATGGGCTGTCCTTCCTGCCATCTCTTTAGGAAGGCACTCTGTAACCTTTCTTCCACTTTACATAAAGCTTTTCTTGCTTCGTCTGTTAATTGCCTAGGAGAATTAAGTGCTGAGTCACCTTTCAAAATATCATATAGGGGTCTTATTTCATAATTTGGTAGCTTTAAATAGCCTCTTACCCAATTGATATCTCCTAACAACCTTTGAAAATCATTTAAAGTCTTTAAATTATCTTTTCTTATCTCAATCTTTTGAGGTATTATCTTTTCAGGTCCAACCTTCGCTCCTAAATAATCAACCACATTTTCCTTTTGAACCTTATCAGGAGCAATAAACAACCTTTTCTTTTTTAATAATAGAACTAATTCTTCATAGGCCCGATCTAACATTTGTTCACTCTTAGCTGCCAGTAAGATATCATCCATATAATGAACACATCTCAAATCTGGAAAATTCTTTCTCAAGGGAGCAATGGCTTCCCCCACATATAGTTGGCACATAGTGGGGCTGTTTGCCATGCCCTGGGGCAATACTACCCATTCAAACCGCTGATCAGGTTCCTCATGGTTACAGGATGGAACAGTAAATGCAAATCTCTCACTATCCTTGGCACACAAAGGAATGGAGAAAAAACAATCTCTTATATCTATAACTATAATGGGCCATGAGGCTGGCAAAGATGATAAAAGCGGCAAGCCGCGTTGCACTGGGCCCATGATCTGCATTTGTTGATTTATGGCACGCAGGTCATGCAATAATCTCCATTTTCCAGATTTCTTTTTAACGACAAAGATAGGTGTATTCCAGGGAGATACAGATGGTTTTATATGCTTTAAAGACATCTGTTCATCCACCAAATCTTTGGCTGCATTCAATTTTACAGAGGAAAGTGGCCACTGAGGAACCCATATTGGATCCTCCGTTTTCCAAGTTATAGGAATGCCCTCCTCAGTGGCCCCTAGGAAAAACCCAGGCCCTGTCTCTTTTGTCTTTGCTGCATAGATATGGGACTCTTTCGTCCCTGCAAATATTTTCCTATTCCAAAGCCTGGAGCATATCCCATATCTTGCATCATACTTTGGGCTGAATCAGAATAGTCATTACTCAATTTAAATCCCATATCCTTTAAAAGGTCTCTTCCCCAAAGGGAGATAGGGAGCTCAAGTACATATGGCTGCATTTCTCCTGAGTGGCCTTCTTGGTCCTGCCACTTTAATAATCTTGCACTCATATCTGGAGTCTTAGCATAATCCAGGCCTTGAAGTGTTTGAGAAGAGGCTTGTACGGGCCAACCTGAAGGCCAGTCTTTCTTTGCTATGATACTCCTATCAGGCCCAGTATCCAAAAGACCCAGGATCCTTTTACCATCAACTTTTAACTCCAAGATGGGGCGTTGGTCTAAATCCAAGGAGAGAAAAGTCAGATCCGGGCCCATGGACCCAAAACCATCTTTTCCTCTCTCTCGATCCCTTGCCACATAGCGATCATGTAAGCTCGGCAAAATGACCAATGAGAAATTTTATCTCCAGGAGAGATAGCTGTTATACCACGGGGGGAGGCTACCATGATTTTAACCACTCCTGTATAATCTGGATCTATAACTCCAGGATGGACAATAAGTCCTCTCAAGGCTGAGAGCAAACCAACTGTACCAGGTTCAAGGGGTCCTTTAAAATCTATTTCAATTAACTGGACTCCCACTTGGGGCATTAATACGAGTCTGGTGGTGGAGCAGAGGTCCAATCCTGCTGAGCCTGCAGTGGCTCTCCACGGTCTCTCGGATGACTGAGGGTTGGCCATCTCTCTTGATTCTGTTCTTTGTCCTGATTCTCTACTGCCCCATATATTTGTGGGTCCTGGGGTCGTGGGCCCTGCTGTCCGTTTTTTGGATGAGCGCCATCATAACCTTGAGTCAAAGGCTGGCCATGGATGTCTGTCACTGAACGGCATTCATTAGCCCAATGGTTCCCTTTCTTACATTTTGGGCATAACCTCGGCTGCCTGGGGCGTTGTGCACTTCCTGTACTTTCTGTACTCCTTCCCTTGGGGCATTGTCTTTTAAAGTGTCCCATCTTGCCACACTTAAAACAAACTCCTGGACTTCCTCCACCTTTTCTGGTCAACTGTACTACCGCGGCAACAAGACCAGAATTAGTTAACGGCCCTCCAAGTTCTCTACACACTTTCATCCAGGCTTCTAGCCCTTTGTTCTTGTAAGGGGTGATAGCGGCTCTACACTCTTTGGTACATTGCTCATAGACCAACTGTTTTATTAGTGGCATAGCAGCATCCGGGTCACCAAAAATCTTCCCTGCCGCTTCCACCAATCGTGCCACAAAGTCTGAAAAGGGCTCCATGGGGCCCTGTAGAATCTTAGTTAAGTTCCCACTCAACCTCCCCTTTGTTAGGAAGGGACTTCCAAGCCTTGATAGCTGTCTGGTTTATTTGTTCATAAACCTGATTGGGATATCCTGTCTGCTGGTTGGCAAATCTCCCCTGCCCAAGCATCATATCTCTATCCCAGGCTGGATTTCCATTTCTCTGATTAATGGCTGCTTGCTCAGTGGCATATTCAATCAAGAAAGCTTTCCAGTCTAAGTATTGCCCTGGACTTAAGCAGGCACGGGCCAGGCCACTCCAATCACTCGGAGTCATACAATGTCTGCTTAATGCTTCTACTTGAGCCAATGTAAAAGAAGCGGTAATGCCATAGGTATGAACCGACTCTGCAAGGGATATAATTTCTTTAAAATCAAGCAGTTCCTCGTACCTGTCCCCTTGTGGATCTTGGTATACCAGATAGGCAAACTGTAATTCTGTTCTTACTTGTGTCCACATCCCCGGGCAGAAAGATCTCCCTATTTCAGGGAATGAACAGGCTGATCAAACTGAACGGCTTCTGGGTATGGAGGGGGAGTTGAAGGCCCAGTGGCAACGGCTTCACTTACACCGACCGCCGCCAACGTGGTGGAAGGCACCACGGCAACAGCTTCCCTTACACTGACTGCCGCCAACGTGTCTTTCTCTTTTATCTTTTTCTGTTCCCTTTTTCTAATAGCAGTCCTCTCCAACTGTTCTATTAGAACGTGTAGCTCTCCTGCAGAATCCGTGCCCTCTGAGTCCTCAAAAATCTCTAAATTCTCTAAGATCGGGATAGAGAGGGACCTTCTTTTTGCTTCCCTTTTCACTGTCTGCCTGCTCAGATATTTCCCTTTGCAGCAGTTCCAGGGATGATTCTCCCTCCTTGACTGCTTTACAATATCTCTGTTCTTCCAAACAACTACTCACCATCTTCCAAACCGGTCTTACTCCATGCTTCAGAGTACCTTGTTCCCATGCAAAATCCCAGTCCCTGCCTAATTTGTCCCAGCAGGATACAGTAAGATTCACGGACACCACAAACCACGGAGCCACAGAGTCGCATTCATTCGAAAATCTCTCTAGGGTTGACTTCCTAAGTTTCAAATTGCTAGCTAAAAGTAGCTCCTGAAGAGCCAGAAAAATTGGATGTGACTGAGACGATCCCATGGTTAAAAATTTACTTTCGGTTCGCAGTTTCCGCGAAACTTTACCTTTAGTTCTCAACTTCCCTTGAAACTTTACCTTTAGTTTGCTATTTCCGCGAAACTTTGCCTTTAGTTCTCAACTTCCGTGAAACTTTACCTTTAGTTCACAATTTTCGCGAAACTTTATTGTCCCAATTTATCCAGGGAACTTACCAGTGCACTGCCCCTGACTGCAGGAGTTCTGAGTCTTTTCTGGTTCCCCGTACGGGCCACCACTTGTTGCGTCGACCTCGACCAGCAAAACAACGCAACTCGCAAAAGCTCTTCTCAAGAAGTTTATTCAGGTCCCTTGAAAACAGTCTTCCGAATGCCCGGGCAGACCTAACCTACAGGCTAAATACTATATGAACAGCCAATCAAGTAAAGCCACGTGGAGCTACCTTAGAGGTTCACATATGCGGAAGCAAGCCAGATCAGCGGTTTTAGCCAAATATGGACTTGTTTACCACCGATAGCGCTCAACATCTGGCTGGAGGAATGGGGAAACCGGAGCCATCTTTAGGGTGCGGCACGTGTGTTCAAGTTACATGTTTTACAAAAGTCCGGGAAATCCCTCAGCTTTCAGATATGTTTATATCACGTCGCTAACATACTAAGGTGACACACTAACAGTCACACTTTTCCTTGTGGGAGAAATCAAAGCAGACGTTTGTTTTACTACGAGGCCTTAAGAAACACTTCTTAGAATGAAGATAGTTCGTCTTTGAAGAACGTACACACATGGTTTCATTTCTCAATATATCTGATGAAGGTGCATTCCTACAGTGTTTTCAGACTTGATTATTTACCACATAAAGAGAACTTCACTAGTTGTTGTGTCTACTGGGGGTGTCAAAAGAACAGCTTAGAATGTGTATTAGAATGCAATGATTCCTAAAGGACGCATTCGCGACTAGAAATTGTGGTAAAAATTGTGTTCAAGTTACCAGTTTTAAGAACGTTCGGAAAATCCCTAAGCTTCCAGATACCTTTATATCTCCTTGCTAACATACTTCAGTGACACACTAACAGCCATACTTTTCCTTGCGTGAGACATCAAAGCAGATATTCGTTTTACTACGAGGCCTTAAGAAACATTTCTGAGAGTGAAGATAGTTCACCTTTGAAGAAAGTACACACATGGTTTTATTTCTCAATATACCTGATGAATGTGCATTCCTACAGTGCTTTCAGACTGGTTTACTTACCAGATAAAGAGAAATTCACTAATTTTTGTGTCTATTGCGGGTGACAAAAGAACAGCTAAGAATGTTTATTAGAATGCAATAGTTCCTAACAGACGAATTCGCGACTATGAGTTGTGGTAAAAAGTGTGTTCAAGTTACATGTTTTACAAAAGTCCGGGAAATCCCTCAGCTTCCAGATATGTTTATATCTCGTGCTAACATACTTCAGTGACACACTAACAACCATATTTTTCCTTGTGTGAGAAATAAAAGCAGACGTCCCTTTTACTAAGAGTCCTTAAGTGGTAGTTTTCAGAGTGAAGATAGTTCGTGTTTGAAGAACGTACACACATGGTTTTAATTGAAAATATACCTGAGGTATGTGGGTTCCTACCGTGTTTTCAGACGTGTTTACTTACCAGATAAAGAGAACTTCACTAGATGTTGTGTCTACTGGGGGTGTCAAAAGAACAGCTTAGAATGTGTACTAGAACGCAATGATTCCTATAGGATGCATTCACGACTAGTAGTTGTGGTAAAAATTGTGTTCAAGTTACAAGTTTTAAGAACGTTCAGGAAATCCCTAAGCTTCCAGATATCTTGATATCTCGTTGCTAACATACTTCACGACACACTAACAGCAATACTTTTCCTTGTGTGAGAAATCAAAGCAGACATTCGTTTTACTACAAGGCCTTAAGAAACATTTCTCAGAGTGAAGATAGTTCGTCTTTGAAGAACGTACACACATGGTTTTAATTCTCAATACACCTGATGAAGGTGCATTACCACCGTGTTTTCAGACATGTTTACTTAACAGATAAAGAGAACTTAATTAATTGTTGTGTCTATTGGGGGTATCAAGAGAACAGCTTAGAATGTGTATTAGGACACCATGGTTCCTAAAGAACTCATTCAGGACTAGTAGTTGTGGTAAAAACTGTGTTCAAGTTACATGTTTTACGAACGTTCAGGAAATCCCTAAGCTTCCAGACATGTTTATATCTCGTCGCTAACATACTTCAGTGACACACTAACAGTCATACTTTTCCTTTTGTGAGAAATCAAAGCAGATGTTCGTTTTACTACGAGGCCTTAAGAAACAGTTCTTAGACTGAAGATATTTTGTCTTTGAAGAACGTACACACATGGTTTTATTTCTCAATATACCTGATGAATGTGCATTCCTACAGTGTTTTAAGATTGTTTACTTACCAGATAAAGAGAACTTCACTAATTTTTGTGTCTACTGGGGGTGTCAAAAGAACAGCTTAGAATGTTTATTAGAACGCAATAGTTCCTAATGGACGAATTCGCGATTAGTGGTTGTGGTAAAAATTGTGTTCAAGTTACATGTTTTACAAAAGTCCGGGAAATCCCTCGGCTTCCAGATATGTTTATATCTCATCGCTAACATACTTCAGTGACACACTAACAACCATATTTTTCCTTGTGTGAGAAATCAAAGCAGACGTTCCTTTTACTAAGAGGCCTTAAGAAACATAACTGAGAGTGAAGATAGTTCGTCTTTGAAGAACGTATACATATGGTTTTAATTCTCAATATACCTGATGAAGGTGCATTCCTACAGTGTTTCCAGACTTGTTTACTTACCAGATAAAGAGAACTTCACTAATTTTTGTGTCTACTGTGGGTGTCAAAAGAACAGCTTAGAATGTTTATTAGAATGGAATAGTTCCTAACGGATGAATTCGCGACTAGTGGTTGTGGTAAAAAGTGTGTTCAAGTTATATGTTTTACAAAAGTCTGGGAAATCCCTAATTCCAGATATGTTTATTACTCGTCGCTAACATACTTCAGTCACACAATAACAGCCATACTCTTCCTTGTGTGAGAAATCAAAGCAGATGTTCGTTTTACTAGGAGGCCTTAAGAAACAGATCAGAGAGTGAAGATAGTTCATCTTTGAAGAACGTACACTGTAGGGTTAGATAAATTAGATTTAGAAAATATATAGGAGTTTCTGATACTGTCTCTTAATTCAGGGCCTGAAGAGCATTATCAGCATGAAGTCAGCAAAAACAGGAAAAACTTAATAGATTGAAAAACAAGGTTGAAGTCAGGAAAACAGGAAAGACTCAATAGACATGAAGAAACAAGGTATCTGGCCTGACATTGTTTTCAGCTGCTAAGTGGGCGGAGATCAAATTAGGCTGAAACAGAGTTCCTCCTATTTAAGGACAGTGCATGGAGCCCAGAGAAGAAGAGGCCCCTGAGGCTAGAGAGTTCCAAGAGTCCTGCTGAAAAAAGTGCTGGCCATCATTTGATGGCCAGATTTCCCTGAAGCAGAAAGAAGCTGATGAGCAAAGAAAGCCTGAGCAACACACCAAAAGGCAAAGGACTAAACCCTGTGGCTCAGCTTTTGCCTAGAGGGGTTTGATCTGTATGAACAGTGGCCTAAAGAAAATTGTGCCTGGCTTTAAGGACTGAGGCAGAGCAGATGAGTTCCTGATTCAAAAGAAGTTAAGTTGGCCTGCAGACAGCTGGGGTCTCCCACAGAGAAGAAAGCATGAAGCCTTATTTAAGGTAAGACTGCAACAACCAACTTACCATGATGAACTTTCATCTGAGACATCTGGAAAAAGGACTGCTAAGTGTGTTAAAGAATCTACAACCAAGACTGTGTTCCTGACGACTGAGGACCCGCCCCAGAGACTGTGTCATTCTAAAAGGTTATGAAAGTACTTGTTATAATTACCAATAGGTTTAGTGGATAGGTTAAAGGGGTTGTTGGAATTTATAGGATTAATAGTTAAGAAATTGTTGGTGTGTGTTAAAAGAAAAATTTAGTAATGAATAAATAAGAGTTAAATAATAATTGAAAAGATCGGTTACAGTACACACATGGTTTTAACTCTCAATGTACCTGATGAATGTGCATTCCTACAGTGCTTTCAGACTTGTTTACTTACTAGATAAAGAAAACTTCACTAATTTTTGTGTATACTGGGGGTGTCAAAAGAACAGCTTAAAATGTGTATTAGAACGCAATAGTTCCTAAGGGAGGAATTCGCGACGAGTAGTAGTGGTAAATATGTGCTCAAGTTACATGTTTTACAAAAGTCCGGGAAATCCCTCAGATTCCAAATATGTTTATATCTCATCCCAAACATACTTCAGTGACACACTAACAACCTTATTTTTCCTTGTGTGAGAAATCAAAGTAGACATTCGATTTACTACAATGCCTTAAGAAACAGATCTGAGAGTGAAGATTGTTCATCTTTGAAGAACATACACACATGGTTTTAATTCAAAATATACCTGAAGAATGTGCATTCTTACCGTGTTTTCAGAAATATTTACTTAACAAATAAAGAGAATATCACTAGTTGTTGTGTCTACTGGGGGTGTCAAAAGAACAGCTTAGAATGTGTATTAGAACGCAATGATTCCTAAAGGACGCATTCACGACTAGTAGTTGTGGTAAAAATTGTGTTCAAGTTACAAGTTTTAAGAACATTCGGGTAATCCCTAAGCTTCCAGATATCTTTATACCTCGTTGCTAACATACTTCAGTGACACACTAACAGCCATACTTTTCCTTGT
>CAJQZJ010015789.1:0-13079 GCA_907164525.1 Lophiomys imhausi | reverse complement strand
TGTGTGGCTGTTTTATGCTAATGTGAAAAGACTGATTAAAACCAATGGGACGTTCTAAACCATAAACATTCTGAAGATGATTAATCATTTTCATGAGTCTGAAATTACTCTCATTTTGCAATAGTTTCCCTTTCTCATGTGAGTTCCTTGGAGATTTTTTTGTGTCCTTTCTCACAGGAACACCATCTTTAAGAGTGATTCTCTTAGGAAACATTTGAGGCAATGTCCAGCCCCAGGCTGCCACACTCACCCCTGACAGACTCAATTTCAACAGATGTTTAGTGAAGGACATCTCTTTACCCAGAACTTACTAGGTACTCTGGGCCACATGGGATAATTGTCAAATGAGTGCCGTGTTCTCCAGACTTGACACTTTCTGGAAGAAATTCTGGAATGAGTTTTAAGTATTCATTTGTGATAATATAGTCATGGGAAAGAATATGTAAACGTAGTAGTGTCAGTGTGTAAAAGCCCTACTGAATGACATAATGTGGCATTAGAAGATTCCTTTTCATTCTCAAAACCAACCTGAAGGATTAATAAACACTAGTCTTTCTGTTTTGCTCCTAAATAAATCAGGCCTGTAGCTGAAAATATAAACCATTCATCAAAAACTATTAGTTAACAGCTTTTTATATCAACTATGACATTCTGCTGTACTGAGTTGTGGATGAGTGAATGTTTATCGGTTGCTGAATTAGAATATGATATTTTGGGTAAAATGGAAGCAGGGATGAAGACCTCTAGTAGGATTCTAATATGAGATTAATTTGGTATGTGTCATATTGGTCAAAGATCTTATTGTAAGAGTAACTAACCTCATTGCTTGGTTTAAATTCATTGCAACCTCTTCTACTTACTTCTTGCGTGGCACCTGATACTCAGAGAGCAAAACTAAACATTCTACCCAATTTCTCACTTTCATTTGCAGTTGATAATTGATTATTCAGGCTGATAGAATGACCAAGATTGTTAAGAATCTGCAGAATATAGACCACCATCTCCTGTTTGCCAACTGCATGGAACAAGAGTCACCCTGCAGCCAGAGATGGGAAATAACTCTGGTCTCCAAATTTTTACCTGAAGGAGACTTTCCTGGACAGCCATACCAATAGGGATACCATTTGTGGTGGTTTGAGTAGGAATGCCCCCCATAGACTCATGTATTTGAATGCTTGGGTCATAGGGAGTGGCACTCTTAGGAGGTATGGCCTTGCTGGAAGAAGTATGTAGAGATAGGCTATGAAGTTGTATACGATCAAGCTATGCCCAGTCACACAGTCTCCTTCTGCTGCCTGCAGATCAAGATGTAGAACTCTCAGCTCCTTCATTAGTACCATGTCTGCTGGGACGCTGCCATGCATCCTGCCATGATAATAATGGACTAAACTTCTGAAACTGTAAGCCCATCTCAATGAAATGTTTTCCTTTATAAGACTTAGAGTGGTCATGGTGTCTCTTCATAGCAATGGAAACCCTAAGTAAGACACCACTGGACTGTGCATAATCCAAAAAATACTCAAAGTTTTATTGTATTGAGTCATTGAAATTTGGCTTGTTTATTAAAGCATCTAACCCATTTTATCATAAGGTATGGGATAATTTTTTGTCATATGAGAGACACTAATATGCTCCACATTAAGATTCTCTGGGGGTTTTCATTCTAAATCATGGTATACAACAGACACAATCAGAATGTCTAGGAAACAGTATCTACATGTCAGTTATGATTTCTTTAGACCTCCTAGGGGATGCCTTTGTGTGTTTGAAAAGCATTGTTCCTATATCTTCACTACTCTAAAAATTGTCACCCATGGTTTTGTTAAAATGCAGGTCTTAGAGATCTAGAAAATCAGTTACACTTCAAGTCTGTGTGTGACTAAGTTTTCAAGGGGAAAGAAGGATGCTCTGATCTAGCAAAGTGGTGTGGTAGACCAGTCTTCTCTAGTAATTCTCACAGTGTGGTTTTCTAACTATAAAAAGAGTCTCCTAAAATGCTTTCATGCTTCCTAAAGGTGTTTTTCTGTGCCTAATCTGAGTCCTACTAATCAAAATTTTATTATGGGGGTGCTTCAATATCTACAACCTAGAGAGTTTTTTAGATAATTATTGGTTCACTAGGATTCACACTTATTGGGTAAAGGGACCTTTCCTCCTCTTCATCATCTTCCAGTTTCCCTCCCTCCTACCATGTTCCTTCACATGAAATTCATGGTAGAAAGAAATTTTCTACTTTAATGTTATGTAAGGTTTATTTCTGTCATTTTTTTGAATAGGAATCTCTTTTACTGTTTTAGAATGCAGTATATCCCACAAATAATTAAACATGGATGCTGTACAGTAGAGAAGCTTTCTGAAAAGAGTAAAAAAATTCCTAAAATTATGACATATATCAGCCAGATATGGCATTATACAACTGTGATTTTTGCATTTGGAAGCCAGAAGCCAGAATATAGTTATAAGTTTGCAGCCAGTCTGGTCTATACAACCTTTTTTAAGGTTAGCCAGGGTACATAGTAATAGTTTGTCTTAAAAAAAAAAAAAGGTAGCATTAAAGATGTCTTAAGTTACCTATATAATTCAATGGATGGAGCTTTTGCTGTTTTGGCTTGGTTTTTGGGAACTGTATCTATTGTGTGAAGAAGGCAGCTTGTGGGAATAATTTAGATGAGAAATTAAATTTAAAGTGGAAAACGAATATCCAGGAGCAAGATAATAGAAAGAAGATGGAAAGTCCTGAAAGACTTTGGGTGAGACTTGCCTGGAGAATGAATTGATTATGACCAAAGACTTTGTAGGGATATACAGAGTGAGACTGGATAGTTCTCAGAAAGAAATTAAATCTTATTATAGCCTAATTTATTTTCTCTTCTTCTTTTGCTCTCTATTTTTGTTTAAGTTAATTTGTACTATGTTTAGTTGGTACATGGATAATTCATCTGGTCTCTTAAAATTACAGATCCCAGTAGACTGCTGGTTTTACCTAGTTTCTTACTTCCATTTTCTTACTTGTATCTACAGGTACATATTGAGCAGCAATTCTGAGGTGGAACATGGAGCCATAACATATAAATGGGGGGGGGGATTTGTGTCCTGGTACCAAGAATATTTACTATCTATATTGTTCAGTAGTTTTAGGAACACAGGTTCTTTAGTCCTGTGGGAACAAAAAAGGCCAGATTGAGAAAGAGGTTGTCTCATTTCTTGTTCTCTACAAAATGTTGGGTACCACAGAGCCACCTCACTATATTCATTAGACTTCTTTGTATGTGATTTCCTTGGCACATCAGAATGAGATATATGCGGAGGGAAGAACTCTCCATATTAAGAACATCTCAGGTAAAATGGGAGAAGGAATAAATTCCATATATATGTATTTGGTGAGATAGTTTGTAGGTGCCCAGTCTTACCTACAGATATTGAAGGAAACCTTGATATAACACACGGAACATACCACACCATAGGGAATACATCAGTGGGCTGAAGTCCTGGTGTACACTGGGCTGTTGGTCCAGGTCTTATGACATAAATCTAAGAGGAATTAAACACACAATAGGCAGTACTCATGTTACAAAACAAAAAGGTGCTTCATCACTCCATAAGAAGATCAAAGTCACAAGGAAAGGCTGTCTATCATTGGTAGCTGGAAGTCTGAAATATGGAGTCAGGTAGGGATAGATTCAGGTTTTTGCTGTCACTTTATCAACTTCATGGTTTTAAGCAAATTACTGACATCCTGGAATTTTTTCTTGACATAATTGCAACATATACAGATCCATGTATATGTTTTATGAGGTAATTGTGAAGAATAAAGGAGACAAAGTATTTAAAGGACTCAACATAGTCACTGGCATAGGACAAAAATAATATCTTTTTCTTATGACTATTATAGAGCAACGAATAAAAACAGAGAGAAAGATATGAAGCCAGTATGTCAGGCATATTCTGTAAATTATAAGAACAAGGGTCAAGATAGAGTCTTGTTTTTTGTAGCATTATTCTTCTCCTATGATAGGAAATCAAATACAGGGCATTGTCCATGCCAAGAAAGAATTCTTCTACTAAGATATACTCCCAGTCTGCTTTTCTTCTATAGATGGAACCACAACATATATACAAAACAAATCCCTCATTAGGTGCCTGGTGACAGCCAAGGTAACTTATTTCCGGCCCATAGCAATGTGTTTGGGAAATGGTTCTAGAAAGAGTGTTAATAATTAGTGAAACACCATAGATTGTGAATCAGTTTTGAATCTATGTACAAATACTTATTTTCTACTTGGACTAAATATGTGATAAGTTCTAGTTACTTAACTTATACTTGTACAAAAGACATACAGACGGAGACAGAAATGCTTTCCTTTTGGAACTAGAAGAATTACCGGAGAAAAGAGGTTTGGAAACATAGTGCAGTTGATAGAGTACTTGACTAGCAATCATGAAGCTCTGGGTTGTATCCCAGTACCACGTGAACTGGGATTGGTAGTATACTCCCTTAATCTCAGTAGTAAGAAATTGGAGGCAGAAGGGTGGAAATTCAAGGTTGTGCTTGACTATACTGCAAGTACAAAATCTGTTTGTGATACGTGATATCCTATCTGTCTCAAGAGGTGTGCGTGTGTGTGTGTGTGTGTGTGTGTGTGTGTGTGTGTGTGTCTGTGTCTGTGTCTATGTACATAAGATAGAGACAGACAGAAACAAAGACAGAGAGAGCAAGAGAGAAGAGAGGTGAGGGAAAGAGAGGAGAGTCTTGGCATTGGTATGTATGGAAGGAACTAACAAAACTACAGTGGCCACTGGACAGATAAAAGAGACTGAGAGTGGGCCTACAGAAGTAGAAAATAAGTATTTGTACATAGGTATCAGTGTGCTCACGTTATGAGAAGAGAAAAAACTATAGAAGCCTGGGTTGTAAGAAGGGCTGGCATTGCTTAAGAATAACTGAAAACTAGACATTACTTTTTTATGCTTTCCAATATGTCATCAATGCTCTATGTATTTTCCTTGAAAATGCCAGCAACTTGACTCCACACTGTGGTGAACGTAGGTGCTACTTATAGTTCTGATTAGGACATCCCTGTGCTGATCGTGGTAGACATAGGCATTCTTTTTTTCCAACTGCCTCCCAAGTTCAAGTTCTCTTTCCAGGATATCCTATTAAGGGTACTTCACAGAAAAGTATCTTCTTTTTTCTTAGGTGAGAAGGGGTTTAGTAGGTTAAGCATTAGACTTTAATATGGTGTCCCAACATGGGGCTCAAGTCGGTGTTGTTTGCATAGACTGTCTTCCAGCCCTATGCTGGGCTAGTTCACATCTCAGATCTGCTGACATTTGTTCTTGAGAGGGAGGCTAGGAGATAAAAATGTTACTTTGTTGGCTTTTTACAGCACATAAAGTTTGCATGATCACATGATTCAGTAATAAACCTTTTTAGGTATTCAAGTGTCTGACTAAGTAAATATAAACTATTGGTTTCCCACATAAGCAATTTATTTAAGAAAGGAAAAATATATGAATGTATATAAATCCCAGTGCAGGAGGGTCCTGAGGAATATGGTTTATTTCAGTTACATGTCCTTGAGACTTGGGAGTTTCACAGAATTATTGGTGTAATAAACCCCAGTGGTTTGTTATGGCATTAACTGCTCACTATTTATTTCATGCTATTAATCAATATGCCAGCCATCAGTTACTTACTACTTGGGATATTTTAGGATTATTTCTAATGTTTTTGCTATAATTTCTTTTTATTTAATTTCATTCGCTCTCTTGTATTTAGCAAAGAGATAGAAATCTTTAGCTGATAAGATGTTGCTCACATGCAAAGTGTCACTGGGAATTAATAGGTGAGGGAAACTTACTCAAAGAAAACATTTCTTTAAATCAACTAGATACAAAACTCTAAATAGTAAAAAGCTGAAAAATGTGAGTGTCTCATACAATACTTCTGCTATGTACATATTTTTTCTTCCTAGGTCCCCTTGTTTATAAATTCTGCTAAGAATGGCAAATAAATGGCTATAAAATCTCCCCCACTGAGAGCTGGCTCTGATGGATTCATGAGAGGAGGAGAACTGGTCCAGCTCCTTAGCTGCTGTAGCACTGGGGAAAAACGCCTCTGCACCTTACCTGGGTAGCACAGTAGAACTGGCCATGGATGTGGGGGTTGCAGGCCCAGAACCAGGGCCTTGAGCTGGGGCCCACACCAACATATACTCCATGGATGAACTGCTAGAGTGCATGAAGAGGCCAGTTCCACAGACCTAAGACTACAGGATCTCCATGACACAGGGCAACAACAGTATATCTGAGAGGAGTCTCAGTGAGGTTCCAATATTGACAAAGTGGCAGAAGCCAGAGGGAATCATTGTAATGAACGTTTGCAAGCAAAAAAGTGTGGACAAGATGGAATATTGTGGAACACAGTGAGACATATTACAGCTTCTACAATGAGACTTTTTTGTTTAAAGTGTTGAGAGATGTTTCAAAATTGTAGGATGGGTTGTCTGAGGGGAGGTAAGGGATGAGAAAGAATGGTGTGCATGATGTGAAATTCACAAAATTAAAAAAAAATTAAAAAAATCTCCTCCCACCAGTGTCCACATTGTGATTTGAAAGGGTGCCATTTCATATGACATAGTCCCAAAAGATGTTAGCCTCTGAACCTTGGAATTTTTTTGTTTTGTTTTGTTTTTTAATCTGAGATATTTGGCTCTTTTTCTTTCCATATACATTGTCATAATCTATGCCAAACTAATATGCAGTTAATGCTTAAGGAGACTGTGCTGATCATCAAATGACAAAGCATTAGGGCAAGCAGAAAGGTTACACAGCTTTTGTTTTCCAGAGAAAAGTAGCCAAAACTGGTTTTCATATCAAGAGGAGCAAGTATTCAGGTCATTTCTTAGAGTGTGTATGTAGAGATTTGCTATGTGCTTTGGGGTCAGTCTCTGTTGATCTGCTATGTTTAGTAAGAACTTCTTAAAGGTTTGGATCTTTCTTTTCTTTTTTCAATGTCACTATTCATAAATTAACCCATGATCTTTTAGGTGGATAAGAAAATAGGTGGGTAGGAAATAGATTCTTGTCACATAGGTACCTGAATGCTACCTGATTTGAATAATAATGACTAGACTTGGTAGTCCATAGGTTTTAGCATTTGTGGTTCCTACTGCCGGTGCCTTTTCAGAAGCTCCTGGGATTTATCTAAAAATAATGTCAAGATCAGTTCATGCATTTATGCACCCCTTACCCTAAACTTAAAATACAGATAGTAAAAAAAGAAAAAAAAAAGGGAGAATTTTGTAGTTTTCTTCCCTTGCTTCCATTTTCTCTTCTTCACTCCTAAACTGGCTTTAAAAATCAAGTTCTTCTTCCTCCTGCTTCCCAAGTGCTGGAATTACAGGTATGACTCACCATACCCAATTTAAAAGGAATTTTCTCCTCTACATTTAGGCTCAATAACTTGAGCAGCTGTGTTTGAGTTGTTAATGAATTGAAATTTTGTTTCACATGGATATTAAATTGAAAAATTTAACATTAGTGATAATAAATTAATAACAAATAAATGTTAAATAGAATGTAATTGTTGCTAATTTTTTCAGACCTTTAAATTTGGAAATGTAACTAGCAATAAGGCAAAAGGATACTAATATATAAAGGATGAATACCAGGTATTTAAGAAATTCATAAACACAAACATGAAATATCATGGATATAACACAGGATATCACAGAAGTGAGGCTAGGGATAGGAGGTGAAAATCATTACATGATATTTTCATTTCAGAGTACTGATGTCAACAGTTTGAAGAAAATTCCTCAATGTGCTTCCCAATGAAGTCCACATTTGAAGGCCTGAGAACTAGAGATGCAGTGACCAAGGGAAGAAGAAAATGTTTTTCTGATTTCAAGAACAGACAGACATAAAATGCCCCCTTTCTTCTACGTGTTTGTTCAACCCTGTCCCTCAGTGGGCTGGATGGTACCTGCCCACATTAGGCACTAGTGAAGACAGATCTCTTTACCCAGTCTACCAACTCAAATGTAATCTCTTTCAGACATATTTTCACAGATTAACATAGATGTGTTTTTATTAGTTCTCAGGACATCCTTTAGTCCAGTTAAGTTGCCACATAGAATTGATCATCAAATTAAAGTTTGCTTCTTTATGGAGTTACAAATCCAGCATAAGCATTTTGGCATCTTTAACATGCTGTTATCTCAATTTCTCTGTCTATTAAAAAGGAGTGTTTACAAAAATGTTCAACACTTTCTGGTACTGAATACATTAATTCTATAGACAAATACATTATATGATGTCAGTTTCAAGTATTTCTACTTTTCAATCCCAACCGTGAATACTGAGCATCCAGTCTTTTTGTTCCATACATCACCTTATCATATTTTGATTGTGTGTGTCAGGGGAGTGTGTGTGTGTGGAGGGGGTCAAGTATAGTTTTATTTTAACTCATGATCTAATAAGTGTGTTTTTAGAGTGTTAAATAGTACCATATATGTTCATACAGCATCTCTATTTCATTGCTACATTTTGAATGTTGTTCTAAATTCTAAAATTTGTAATTTACTGTATTTACTTTTAGGGTGCTAGTAATTGGAGATAAACTTAAGTTTATCTTTATATTTTCTGAATTGGCAAAACCCTCAGTCATTCAACAACTTTGGAAAAAGGATTGAATGACTCTGTTAATGTCTGTTTTTAATTATCTATTGTGAATGTGTGAGGTTTCCTATCTTACACAAGTCTCAGCAGTAAGTGGAAATATAAACTAACTGCACATTTGAAGGATGTTTTGATTGAGATGTCAGTTTTAGTTATTGGTTATTAACATTACACCTCAGTTCATATTTTAGAGGTTGGATGACTCAGGAAAAGGTTTAGAAACAATTTTTAGGACATAATTCCTTGAGCACAAATATTATGGTATAAAACATCTGATTATATTATAGCATTTTTATTGCTTAGGTGAGCCTAGTTTTACTTTTGTTTCTCAATTTTAATATATAGTCCTCTCTTAGTTCTTAGTCAAGTTCAAAGACTTACCTCTCTTGAAGTAGTTTCCTGAGCAGGAAAGTGTCCTTCAACTTTATTAGCAAAAGATGAAAAGTTAGCTGAAAGTGAAGATCCAGTTTCTAATTTGAATTTAAATATTCTTACAGATTGAGCAAATTTTGGTCATATGGAATTAAAAAAAATCTTAGTTGTGTGTGTGTGTGTGTGTGTGTGTGTGTGTGGTCATGACACAGGTGGAGGTCAGAAGAAATACTTTCATTGTTGGTCTTTGTCTTCCACTATACTTAAGACAGGATCTCTTTTGTTAATCACTGTTGCAGTTGCCAGGCTAGCTGGGTCATGAATGTTCTGAGATTATCCTGGTGGTGTCTCACACCTCCCTGTAGGAACACTAAAGTTTCAGGAATACACTACCATATTCAGCTCTCAGTTGGGTTCTCGATATTCAAACTTGGACCCTGCCTCTTGAACAGAAGTACTACACTTGCTGAATCATATCCCTAGACCTCTTGTGGAGTTCTTGTCAACTATATTTCCATTTTCTCTGAGGCCTGTAGTTTTACCTTTCCTGGGTATCAGAGGGAGGTTAATTTTCCTTTTGCATCACTAAAATTTTCTTTTGTTTGCTTTTATTCCTTTCAACTATCTTTTTCTTCATTCCTCATACTACAAAAATTAACCTTTCCTGTGTTTCTTTCTATCAAGACACTGGTAACATTTTTATTCCTATATCCACCTGTGACACGCATAGTTTGATTGCTTAATTTTCCCTTCTCTCTCTAGTTAGTTGCACACATAAATGAAAGTATGGATGTAAACGTTTTTCTTATTTCATTAGAAATAAATTAAGTACAAATTCTGGTATGTTCAAAAGAGCTTTTCAGAACTTTTAGAGCTGAGCTTCTATCATTCTGTTAACATTGAATTACCTTCCACTGATGTCTTGTTTCTGAGTAAATTTTCTTTTAATAAAATCATCAAATGAAACGAGGAATGCAAACCAACTCTTCTCTGTTATGGAAGACAATAGAATTATAAAAATGTAATAGTCAGGATGTCAGTTAAATATGTGTAGGGAATTTGGGAGCGAGGAATGATGGCTCCTTGTTTTCCTGACCTGTAAGGAACCTCTGCCAACAATGATGATAAAATGTTATAACAGCAGAAGAGACCTTAAAATGAGCTTTAACAGAAAATTACTGGAAATTCATTATTAACAATTCTAGTCAGAATGTTCAACACAGTCAGCTTTGATAAATCTGTCCTTCCAAACCCATGATTTCCATCCTTAGAGGAATATGGTTACCATTGTAGGAAATTGTATTTGGAAAAATGTGAAGTCCTACTGGAAAATGCCAGTTTCCTACCTTGTCAATTCCAGTAACTTGAAACCAGAGTGTTCAGAGAGTCACTGAGAAATAGCAACTGGGTAACAGAAATAGGAACAGCACAAGAGATACAATCTACTGAACACTGTGAGGACTGCTAGCACATGATAACATGCTTTGGTAGTTTTATAAAACTGAGGAAAAATAGAGAGCTAAGAAAATATTTAATATGGATTACTTCAAATATTCCACTAAGCTGTTTGCTCAGTTGGGACTTACTCCCAGTGTCTAACAACATTTTGATTCAAGATGCATTCATATTTAAAACTACTCTGGAGTCTTCTTCAGTTCAACAAACACCACCTCTACTCTTGCACAATAAACAATGGTCAATACCACTTTAGCCAAATATACTACTAATTTTGTATCAATATACAAAGGTATAAGGGCATATTCAATAATCTGCCCCTTCTTCTTGGACCTTCCTGTGCTATGTCTATGTCTCATTTTTCTCAAGCCCATGCACTCCTACATAGGAGAGGAAGAAAGATACAGAAAAGGAAAAGTAGGAAGTCACTGGGTCTAACCTACAAAACCCATTAAACAGGACCATTTATCAGCTTGTAATCTCTTCCCCTAAATATCAGAGTTTTCAGTTATCCTTCAAATAACCAAAAAGAAGGGCAGAGAAACACCCTCCCCACCCTCTGGGCATGGGACATTGCTCTCTTAAAGTGATTTCCTGCTGGTTTGGGTCCTAGTAAACCTGTTTGGGGACCGAACCCAAATGGAAAAAATGGTTAAAAATGTTAGTACAATCCTTTTATGTTCAGTCCTTCTGTTCTCAGCTGTTTAGATGACCTAAGGGGTTTGTAGGCAGAAGCTGATCTTGCAGGCTTCACTGAGGTTCCGGCCGGGGCATTGTGTAGAGCTGAACGGTCCAAGTGACACTGGATTGCGTGGTTGCAGGCCCCCGATGGAGACAGCTATTGAGAAAGTCTGCCAGGCAGAATCAAATGGGTCACTCGTCCTCCTTGGTGCCTGATTCTGCTCTCTGCTGAGGTTTCCGCTGTCCAGCCGTCCCCGGGCTCCCTGAATGGACGCTTCAATTCTCCTGGAAAGATAAGAACAGAGCCCTGCCCCAATCCCAACCCTGGGAGAATTACCCTCTTTTTTTTTGGGGGGGGGGCTAGGTAATACTTCTCCTGAAGCAAATTTGGCCTTCCGACAACATACAAAGCGTTATCTCTCAATCCCGGTTAAAGAAGAAATCATTCTGTCACCTTGGAGCTAAACCAGCTCCAGTGTATATATTTTGAGATCCCAAAGGACAATCTGCCTGCATCGAGAAGGTCTTTTGTAAGTAGCCTCCAAACCTAGGTCCCTCCAAATCCCATGTGTGTGTCTCTGAACTCTAATTATTAGGATCAGAGACCTGTGGTTCCCATCTGAAGGGGTCAAAGATGTGTTCCACCACTTCTGGATCGAAGTCTTTCTCTATTTAGAGTTTGCCCTGCATCAGGCTGACCCTGAGCTCCGAGATCTGCCCGTTTCTGTCTCCAGTGTGCAGGGACCAAGGGTGTACTCTTCTTGAATGGTGGGACCAAGAGTATGCACCCTCACCACCCCGCTCCGTATGACTCCAGAATACATAAGACCACCAACTCTACGGTGCTCCCCCCTCCCCCCCCCCATCTCCGCTGAAGTCAAAGGCATGGGCCAACACCATAATTCTCTTGTATTTTACCTTAGCTCCACGTCTTCTTGACAACTGGAGGTCTGCAAAACCAGGCCGAATGGCTGTATCCTCTATTCCATACACAGTGTTTCAGCCCTGCTACCTGCCTTTTTTTTTTTTTAGTTAATAAATTTATTTGTTTGTTGCTTCAGGTTACATCCGTATCATATTGTCCTCTTTTCCCGCTTTCCAGCCCCACCCTACCATGCTCCACCTCCTGACCCTTCCATCTTGTTCCTCTGGGGTGGAGTGTCCCTGCCTAACAGTCTCTCACCACAGATCAGGAGTCATATGAGGGCCAAGAGCCTCTTCATTCACAGGGAGCCTACGAGGCCGTACTGACAGTGAAAGGTGTCTCCTTGCTACTGGGGGAATACTAAAAAAAAGACCAACAAACACACAAACCCACAAAAACAAAGAATATCAACAAAAAAAGAGGAACAAGAGAAGGGAAAAGGAAAAAGAAAAAAGAAAAAAAGGAGAAGGAAAAAGAAAAAGATAAAAAAAAAGTTTATGTCCATGTTCCTTTTGGTGTGTTGGTTGTAGTACAGATAACCTGTACGATATAGCTAAAATCCTACTATAAGTGGATAGATGCCATGTGCATCCTTCTGAGACTGGGTTAGCTCACTCAGGATGAGCTTCTCTAGATCCATCCATTTGGTTGCAAATTGCATGATTTCATTGTTTCTGATAGCTGAGTAATATTCCATTGTATAGATGTACCACAGTTTTTTAATCCATTCTTCAGTTGAGGGACATCTGGGTTGTTTCCAATTTCTAGCTATTACAAATAAGGCTGCTATGAACATAGATGAGGAGACTTCCCTATGTCTCTGTGAGAGGTCCTTTGGGTGTATACCCAGAAGTGGTATGGCTGGGTCCTGAGGCAAGGTTATTCCTAGATTTCTAAGATATCGCCAGACAGACCTCCATAGTGGTTGCACAAGCCTGCACTCCCACCAGCAATGGAGTAGGGT
>CAJQZJ010015786.1:5752817-5768406 GCA_907164525.1 Lophiomys imhausi | reverse complement strand
GTGGGACTGGAGGGGGGAGTAGGGAGGGGATTGTGATTGAGATGTAACTTGAAGAAATAAAAAATAAATTATTAAAAAAAAAAGAAAAGAAAAACAGCTAGTTGGGTGTGGTGGTTTTCTTTTAACTCCAAACCTAGGAAGGTAGAGACAGTGAGAGATACTGTCAAAATAAATAAATAAATGAATAGATAGATAAATGAATAAATAAATAAGCTAAGTGGGCCAAGAGAGATGAATGACACCTCACATTGTCCTATGGCCTCTGAGTGTGTTCATGCACACGTCTGCCTGAGCACAAAAGCACATACATTGACTTAAACAAGCTAATAATGATGATGTCATTGGGTGTTAGAAGCTAAACAACAGAAATGTATTTGATATAGCCATGGTGGCACACACCTTTAGTCCCAGAACTCGGGAGGCAGAAGCAGGAGGATCTCTGTGAGTTCCAGGCCAGGCTGGTCTCCAGGGAATTCTGGGACAATGGGACTACATAGAAAGACTCTGTCCAAGAAGAAAAAAAAGAAGAAGAAGAAGAGGAAGAGGAAGACAGAAGGGGGATAACTACTACCATAGACTCTAGAGAGGAGAATGTGACGTGTCTAAGAAAATCACAACTATACGTACTGTATGACTCAGCAATCCCACCAGAATTCAAGGGATTTCTTGGAAGGTGACTTATTCCATGCGATTTCTTGGAAGGTGATGTATTCCATGCGATGATGATTAGTTCTGACAGCTATTTTGCTCGCAAGTAAGGACATTTTGTGCAACTGCATCCTTGGAACAAACAGGACGCTGAAACCTTGAAGTTCCTCGGGGTTCCCTGGGTGTTCACCGGTGTGCCTGTGCCCTCTTTCTATAACTACCCCTGCCTGAAAGTGCTCTACACTCGAACCCTAGTTTAAATGCGCTGAAAAAAAAAAATCACGTTGTTTAGGGTGCATGATAAATTACTCTGTGAAGTAGCAAATATTTTTCTATTATAAACAAATAGCCTTTGATTTATCTGTTTTTCAGCAGCAGAAAATGGCCGTGGTGAACAAGCCGACATTTCCAAAGCTTTTAAGCTATTTGTTCAAATTCAGAATAAATTCTTTCTAAAAATAGTATTATTACTACTGATTATATTCACAAACACCCTTAAGAAGGCTGATTTAATCCACAGTAAGTTGAAGTTATTTGAATATTTATGATAAAAATAGTAAAGAGCAACATCTATTATTTCTAGAAAACTGAAAATGGAGGAGATGAGTCAATCCTTATCCTTCTTTGTCAGTACCTCGTAAAAAGTGGGTGGAAAACACACAAACAAACAGCTAGATGCAAAGACAAAAAAGAGATTTCGGAGAATTCTATCTAGAGTCTTCTGAGGTCTTTAGAAGTTCACCAAAAAAACTCGCCAAGTTTATAACTTTCATCTGTCTGGGGGAAACGTCCAACAGCATAACACTTGTTCTTTGAAGTTGTGGCTAGTCTCACTAATGGCACAAAAAGGGAACCTTAGGAAGATGGTGAACTAGGGAGTCGGACAAAGACTGAGAGAGCAAAGGTGATAGGAAAGAGGTGAAGACAAGTGCGCAACCGTGTGGAATTAAATAAACTTGATTGCAAACAGTAAAACAAAGAAATGGTGGAGACACACCTGTCCCCTGACTAATTGTCACATTGCGTGGCCTTCCTAGGAGTTCAGTAAGAAGAGTTCATTAAACAGAGGAGAACCCAGCCGAACTCAAAGGTAAGATGCTCCTCCGCGGTTTAGGGGCAGATGTTAGTTACCCATATTGACCACCGGGTGGCAGCAGCAACTCATGGCCCCTCGGTTGTCCCAACTAAAACCTTGGTACGCAGAAGTCTACAAATGGCTCCTAATTTAGGAAGGATGCCTATGGTTTTTCTCTAACCAGGTGAAGTAATTGCGGCTAAAGTAATCTCGTTAATAGAATTTTGTTCCCAAGCTAGTCTTCGCATTCTGCCCCCACCCCCAAATACTTTTCTACATCTTTAATTATTAGTATCAAGCTAAATACACGTGGAATGGGGTCGATGAGATGGCTCAGTGGCAAAGGTGCTCATCTGAAGACCTGAGTTTGATCCCCCAGGCCTACATGGTGGACGGAACCAATTCCTGAAAGTTGTCCTCTGACCCCCCACAAGTATTCCTATGGTACATGAGTACACACAACACACACACACACACACACACACACACACACACAAATAAATAAATATGTAAAAATTTAATTTAATGAAATGGGCGAGATGTCAACAGTTTTGATGGTCAATGTTCAGGAAGGTCTAGTGCTACACCATGGTGCTTTTTCCATTGTGGCCATGAATCGATCCGTTTTCCCAAAAGGCAATTATTCAATGCTTTATTACTTCAGGCTTCGTCCCATATGAATGAATATTCCTCCGGGTATTACTAAAATAAAAAAAAATCAAGCAAAACAGATTGAAAACTATATTTACTAGCCCCCACAGGAGTCCCGTCTTTAAAGCCTTGCTCCCAGTCCATGCCAAAGGATGACACCAAGATAGTTTGAAAGTTGCTGGAAAGTAAAACAAATCATCTCAGGGCATGTTGACGGAGGCTGGCAGAAGCTCCTAGGAAGACAAGAAACACAACGTGAGAAATGTGCTGTGGCTTTCTGTGTTGTGGTGCTAGGGATCAAACACATGGCCTCACACAGGCTAGACTGTTGCTCTACCACTGAACTGTACCTGAGCCTGTGTGTGTGTGTGTGTGTGTGTGTGTGTGGCTTTTGTCTCTGATTCATCTTAGCTTCAGTTGCTGTGAGCTTTGCTCTGTGTGGCCACCATCACCTTCCATGTTTCCCTTACTCTACGTTCAAGCTTTTCCTTTCTGTGATGAGAATGCATGCAAATAAAAACAATATCTCTATGCAGGGCATGATGACACATGCTTTTAATCCCAGCATTCAGGAGGTGGAAGCAGGCAGATCTCTGTGAGCTCAAGGCCAACCTAGTCTGTATAGTGAGTTCCAGGATGGCCAGGGCTAAAATGTGAGACACAGCCTCAAAACACAACAGTGGGAAGTAGCTGTTTTTTTTTTTCTTTTCTTTTTTCTTTTTTAAAACAGGGGAGAGCGCGAATGCAGTCCCCCACTACCACAAATTATGCAGTCGAGTTTCCCACATTTGGGGAAATTGCAGGGGTCAGCACATCCGGAGTGCAATGGATAAGCCTCGCCCTGGGAAAACCACCTTCGTGATCATGGTATCTCCCCTGCCAGGAAGTAGCTGGTTTCTTTTTTTTTGTTTTTTTTTGGTTTTTCGAGACAGGGTTTCTCTGTGTATCTTTGGCTGTCCTGGACTCACTTTGTAGACCAGGCTGGCCTCGAACTCACAAAGATCCGCCTGCCTCTGCCTCCCAAGTGCTGGGATTAAAGGCGTGCGCCACCACCGCCCGGCGGAAGTAGCTGTTTTAGTTTAGGTTTTTTTGCTGTGAATACACCCCATGACCATGGCGACTCTTATAAGGAAACGTTTCATTGGGGATGACTTACAGTTCAAAGGTTTAGTCCATTGTCATCATAGTGGGAAAACATGGTGGCATGCAACCACACATGGTTCTTGACAGGTAGCTGAGTGTTCTACATCCAGATTGTCAGGCAACAGGAAGAGAGAGTGAGCCACTAGACCTGGCTTGAGCTTCTGAGACTTCAACACCCACTCCCAATGACACACTTTCTTCAACAAGACCATGCCTACTCCAAGACTACAGTTCTAATCCTTTCAAATACTGCCACTGCCTATGAGCCTTGGGGAGGGATATATTTTCATTCAAACCACTACAACAGCATTTGTGTAGAAACTCAGAATTACCTTCATTTTATTTGCTATATGAATACAATTTGGAAGGACATCTTTTCATTTGCAAAAGACAAGGACCTTCAAAGAGTGATTACTATTTGCAGGGTCAAACACCGCAGTGGTTTTGGAAATCATCTTTCATGGAAGCAACATAAAGTATGTAAGTGATTTTACGAAACTAGAGTTGGTTTTTGGTGTGTGTGTGTCTGTGTGTGTGTTTTATGTGAATGAGTGTCTTGTCTGCATGCATGTATGGTGCTCTTGGAGACCTGGAGAGGGTATCAGATTCCCCTAAAGTTGGTTGTGAGCCACCATGTGACTTCTAGGAATTGAACCCAAGTCCCATGCCAGAGCAGCAAGTGCTCCTAACCCTGAGCCATCTGTCTAGCCCCATTGTCTTACTGGTTTTTGGTTTGTTCTAAATAATCTGAAAAGCTGAAGAGGAAGAGCACTTAACAGATCAGAGGAAGCCATGAATGCCAATGGAAGTAATTCCAGTCTGCATTTGTCAAGTTAGGCAAGAAGTTTTACCAAGATTCAGAGAAGAAAATAATATAATTTGTGCCTTAGGGGAACATTCCCGAAGGGTGAAGATTTAAAACCAAAGAGAAAATGTAACCGAACTTTTAAATTATTATTTAACATTTATTTATTACTAAATTCACTTATAACAAACACCAACAATTTCTTAACTATTAATCCTATAAATTCCTACAACCCCTTTAACCTATCCACTAAACCTATTGATAATTATTTTTCTAACCTTTTAGAATGATACAGTCTCTGGGGCAGGTCCTCAGTCATCAGGAACACAGTCTTTGTTGTAGATTCTTTAACGCACTTAGCAGTCCTTTTTCTGGATCTCTCAGATGCAGGTTCGTCAGGGTAAGTTGGTTATTACAGTCTCACCTTAAATAAGGCTTGATGCTTTCTTCTCTGTGGGAGACCCCAGCCCCTTTGCATCAGCAACTCTGCCACTCTACTTCAGAGTCCTTAAAGCCAGGCACAGTTTCCTTTAGGCCACTGTTCGGACAGATCAAACCCCTCTAGGCAAAAGCTGAGCCACAGGGTTTAGTCCTTGGCCTTTTGGTGTCTTGCTCAGGCTTTCTTTGCTTACCAGCCTCTTTCTGCTTCAGGGAAATCTGGCCATCAAATGATGGCCAGCACTTTTTTCAGCAGGACTCTTGGAGCTCTCTAGCATCAGGGGCCTCTTCTTTTTCTGGGCTCCATGCACTGTCCTTAAATAGGAGGAACTCTGTTTCAGCTTAATTTGGGCTCCGCCCACTTAGCAGGCCAGATACTTTGTTTCTTCAAGTCCATTAAGTCTTTCCTGTTTTCCTGACTTCAACCTTGTTTTTCAGTCTATTGAGTCTTTCCTGTTTTTCCTGACTTCAACCTTGTTTTTCAGTCTATTAAGTCTTTCCTGTTTTTCCTGACTTCATGCTGATAATGCTCTTCAGGCCCTGAATTAAGAGACAGTATCAGAAACCCCTATCTAATTTAATTTAACCCCCTACAAGAAAACAGGACATAATTGCAGAATACCAGACAAGACACGCTGAGTTCTGGATCTACTCAGTAAATGAAAATGGGGAAAGTGGAAACGGAGAACTAAAAAAAAAAAAAAAAAAACAAAAAATGAGCTGGGGATTTGGGGATAAGAGTTGATGAGGGAGAGGCATGAATGATTAGTGAATTTCATAACTTTGGTCACTAAGAAAATAATAATCATTAAAAGAATAGGAAACAAAACACATATGAGAAGTCTGTTCTTCCCTTCCACCATGTGGGTCCTGGGGACTGAACTTACATGGCAAGTACAATACCTACTGAGACATCTTGCAGACCCAGGTTGGTGTCTCCAAAAGGCCTTTCTCCTTAGCCTGTAGTTGACTACCTTCTCCAGTGTGGTTTTCCTTGTGTGTATATTAGTGTTGTAGCTCCTCCTCCTAGAAAGAGACCACTCACATTGGATTAGACTTTTGCAGTGGTTCTCAACCTTCCTAATGCTGTAACCTTTAATACAGTTCCTCATGTTGGGGTGACCCCCGAGCATATTTTTGTTGCTACTTCATAACTGTCATCTTGCTGCTGTTATGAATCATATTGGAAATATCTGATATGCAGGATATTTGATATGCAACCCTCAAAGGGATTACAACCAACCTTTTCAAAGATCCCAAATGGTCACATTGTGATGTTCCAGAGTTTCGGAAGTCAACCTATGAACTCAGCAGGGGACACACTCAATCCATGACAAGTTATAATATCTGGAAAATCCTCTCTATTCAACCATACGGGGTTGAATAGAAACAGCTAGCCCTTCCTGCATAGACTGTACACTGGGCCAAGTCATGAGTTCTTTGCATATGCCAGCTCACTTAACATTTGCTAAAATGTGAATATTAATCAAAGTTTCATGTATCAAAGGTCCAATCCCCAGTGCAGTGATTGGATTGTGAAAGTTCTACTCTTGAGAATGAATTCATCCCATTACAGATTCTTAGCTGAATGGGTTTGGGTTTCAGAGGAGGACTCTGTTATCCATGTTTGGCTTCCCCCCTGCAGGAGGTAAGAGGCTGTCCTCCATCATGTGCTTCCTGACTGCCTGCTGACCTGAAAACAACCCGGTCAAAGGACAATGGACTGAACCCTCTAAAACCATGAGTCAAAATGAACTTTCTTCTTTCAAGTTGATTCACCTCAAGTGTTTTGCCACCATGACAGGAAAGCTGACTAGCACAGAACTCAGCTTCATGAAGTAGGTACTATTTAGTACATCTTCATGCTCTAGGGCAGGACACTGAGACATGGAGATACTGAATGACAACTCCACTGAGGTCACACAGACAGTAAGTGTCAGAATCTGTGTACTCAGCTTCAGTGCCTGAGTGTGCTGTCCACAGCAGAGCCTCGAAGTAACAATGTGACTGAACACTACGTGGACAGAAGCCATCGAGTAGTCACGATCATGTGTGTCACGATAGTTAACATGGTAGCCTGAGGAGAAAGGGGGAAAATTAACTATTCGATGGTCCTAATGCCTGAGTTTTAAAAAGTGATTTAGGATTTCAAATGTATACCTTTACTTCAGTTACAATTCTAACCTTTGGCTGAGCATGGTGGCATGTGCCAGCCTGGTCTACAGAATGAGTTCCAGGACAGTCAGGGCTGTTACACAGAGAAACCCTGTCTCAGAAAAAAAAAGAGCTCAGACACCCTCTGCTGGCCTCTCTCTCTCTCTCTCTCTCTCTCTCTCTCTCTCTCTCTCTCTCACACACACACACACACACACACACAAATGAATGAATGAATAGATAGATAAATAAAATTTAAAAAATAAGATAAACACAGGACCCACTACCAAGAGCTCCGGAGAGAAGCCCATAGCCCATTACTCTCCAGAAGAGTAACCTTTTACTTTTATCAGAGACAGAAAAATTCTCAGGAGGGTAGCACAAAATTCAGGAAATGGTTCTAGAGAGGTTTGAGACAAGCCTTACGTATTAGATCCCTCTTTCTAGAGACTAAAAGGCACATAAGCCTGGCTGGGCTTGTCTGAAGGTAAGCAAAAGTTTTCTGCAAAGACAAGGTGAATGCCCAGAGTGTTCCTATTTCTCATCCCTTGGTCACCTCAAAGAGGGGTGTTGATCACTCAAAGCATCTGATTGGCTAAACTCACATCCCCTCCCTGCTGAGTTTCTTCTGAGCTTTCTGCAGCTGGAGGCATCTTCCCTTCCTTCAAGAGGCCAATGTAGCTACCGTCAGCCACGGCTACACGGAGAAAACCTGTCTCGAAAAACAAAACAATTAATTAGTTAATTAAGGTCAAAATATTTTACTCAAAAGTGAGATGGCTAAGTGGATAAAGATGCTTGCCATGAAAGCTTGGTGACCCGAATTAGTCCCCAGAACCCAGGTAAAGGTGGAAAGAGAGAACGGACTCCACAGAGTTGCCGGCTGCACTCCCACCTCCACGCATGTGCGTGATGGCATCACTCACCGCCACACATAATGTACACACACACACATAAGGCAATAATAAGATTTTAAAACATACTTTTTCTCCTTAAGCTATTACAAATTTCAGGCTGTGTTAAGGACATATAAAGAGGGGTGGGCAAAGAAAGACAAGACTGTCAACAGTTGGAAGATGGAGGAAGTAAACCAACTCTAAATGACACCTTACGTCAGACACACCCATGCACGTGATCTCAACACCCACATAATCCCTGAGGTAGGTCATAAATGAGTACCTGGACAGTAAAGTGACTGTAGGGTTGCCCAGCTAGTCTAATGCAACCAGGAATCCAACTAAGATCTTTGCGACCCTAGACTCCAGAACATTCACTAAAAGCCACAGCCCCAGTGGGCCATGACACTATGCTACGTAATTGAAGTTAAGGGGTGGGTGGGCATTGTGGGAAATTTGGCAACAGTAAAAGGTTTCTGAATAAACAACCAACAACAACAACAACCAATTGTGTAACAAAGCTGGGATGTTTTCTAGCAGTGTTTGCCCACGACCCTCGCTATGACTGCCCTGTAGCCTTCTTTCTGACGTCGTACAGGAATGAGCACTGCGTATGCGTCACTCCTGGCATTGCCACTAACAGGACACGTAAAGCAGTTCAGCTCAGACTGGAGTATTCAATGTTACTGCCTGCAGTGTTTCGGTGTGCCTAGAAATTTTTTTGCTCTTATAAGAGGAACATAAGTGATTTATTTACAGAAAACAAAGCATTTCCTCCCTACATCACTTCTAAGAAAGTAATAAATTAGTGAGGTTTGGGGATTATATTGTGTTAAAAGGCTTAATTTTAAAACTTGATCTTGGAGTTGATGATATGAGTTTCATTTTTTAAATTATTAAATGAATTTTCTCTTGAGACTAGGACAGAGACTAGGACAGACTTCCTAACAACTTCTGAATGGTTCTAAACATACTCGAGATTTTTGTGCTGTGGATTTATGCAAAATGGCACGCTCAGGATTGCCAACTATAACATCAAACTGTCTATGAACTATGAGAAATGTTGACAATGCTCTATGCCCTGGAGAATCAAATACTCAGGCAAAATGTAGTTCTTGATTTAAAGCTAAGTGAACATCTCCTTAGTACACTAATTCCCTTTAATCATGAATAAATGATAAAATTATATGTATGCCAACATTGTTTAAATATAACTTTCTGCATGAGTTGTCACTGTTTGATTTGTATACATATAGATCAAGGGTCATATAAAAATTCCTCAGCTACAAAGGTATAATCAATAGTTCCTAAGAAAAATTGTTGGGCACATGTGCACAAAAAGAAATACAACCAGAAAAAGAATTAAAAGGGAGAATACACAGACCACATTTCTATGTTCTCCAAATGTATTTGTGTCATTAGAAGAAGAAGTGGGAAGGGAGGGATGTTGCAGTTTTTGAAATATTGCTCAGGCTCTCCAGATGGCCTTTGTGCAGGGCTCCGAGAGTCCGGATGTCAGCCTTTCCTGTAGCCGCGGGAAGTCAATCCTACACAGCTCTTAGCACCATACCTGCATGTGGGTGGTGGTGGGTCTGCACACTTACAAAATGGCAAGGTGTGGAACCAGAGTGGCAAGGGTCTTCACCACCCAGCAACAACAGGATGAAGAGGCTGGACTTAGTCAACAACAGCTAGGAGGAGATGGTCTCTTCCCTTCGTGGTGAGAGTCTCTAGCTTGCACCTCGGACTTTTCAAAAGAGGCAGGAATTTTGTCTGCCAAAAAGGAAGTGTAGTTGTGCCTACCACATCTCTTGTCAAGTCTTTTTTTTTTTTTCTCCCCCATTGAGTAACAAAAGCAAAACACAAATATGCTTATTTCTGTCATCTTACTCCGGTGAACAGTCAGGTTGGTAAGAAGCTGAAAGTGATCGGATGGCTGTCAACCAAAAGTGACTGTGTGTGTGAGCATGCTCATGGGCCTCCAAGAATACATGTGTACATGCAGTTGGAGGCCAGAGGAAAACCCCAGTGTCATTCCTCAGAGCCTGACTGAATTCCTTCTCCCCAGCCCTGGATAGCCATGGTTTGTTTTGTTTTTTAACTGCACATTTGCAAACGCTTTTATGCATTTCCTTATATACACTGTGGGCAAAATGGTTTTGCCCACAGTGTATATAAGGCAACCTTTCTACCTTTCTATAATCAAGTGAAACTTAGCACCAGTGCTATGTCATATCTGTCTGCTGTTACTCAGCTAAGTAAAAACCCACCAGGAAGTACAGCTGCTCGGTGGCTCTACTGGACCCATTTAAGCCACAGACCTCCCAAACTGAGGCGTCTCGGGTCTATGAGCCCAAATCATTCTGTGGTGCTCTATCTCTTACATTTTGTTTGTTTGTTTGTTTGTTTTTTCAAGACAGGGTTTCCCTGTGTATCTCTGACTGTCCTGGACTCACTCTGTAGACCAGGCTGTCCTCAAACTCACAGGAATCTGCCTGCCTCTGCCTCCCCAGTTCTGGGATTAAAAGTGTGTACCACCATACCCAGCAATTACAGACAGCTGTGAACTGCAATGTGTGTGCTGGGATTTGAACCTGGGTCCTTTTTTGTTTGTTTGTTTGCGGGGGTTGTTTTTTGTTTTTTGAGACAGGGTTTCTTTGTGTAACCATCCTGGCCATCCTGGAACTCACTCTGTAGACCAGGCTGGCCTTGAACTCACAGAGATCTGCCTGCCTCTGCTGGGATTAGAAGCGTGCGCCACCACGCCCAGCCAGAACTCGGGTCCTTTGTAAGAACAGCCAGTGCTCGTAACCTCTGAGCCATCTCTCCAGCCCCATCTTACATTTTTTTAATTGGATGTTTTATACATTCTTATTCTGTTGTCCATAATATTTTTATGAATCAAAATATAAGAATGGGTGAACATAGTGGCACATGTGTGTAATCTTGGTAGATAGATGATAGATAGATAGATGATAGATGATAGATAGATAGATAGATAGATAGATAGATAGATAGATAGATGATAGATGGTTGATGGATCATAGATAGAAATATAATGCATAACACACACACACACACACACATATATATATGTACATTTTGTTTTGTTTGAGACAGAGTCTCATGTAGACTAGGAAAGCCTCAAATTTACTATATAACCATAGATGACCTCAAGGTATCTAAAGTATAAGGTTACACAGCTTACAACCACAATAGCTGAAGAATAGACTTTTCATTAGTTAGAAAATATAAAAGCCAAAATAGACAGGAGAATGTTGGGGCCTTTATGGCGGGTCACAGACCATCTGTTTCCTCTGTGTTTAGCTGTCTGAACAGTTGGATTTTATTTCCTCTGCATAATGCTTAACTTTTAAGACCAAAAAGTTTTATCTAAGGATAGAGCACAGATGTGCTGCATTACAAATTTAAATAGGCATTTATATGCGCCTCAGTTTTATATCTGAAATAGCTGATGGAATTTGCTCTAGAATGATATTTTTTGGATCGTTTAACCCATGATTGTCCCCAGCTCAATTAATATATTGTATAATCTTACACAAAAGAGTCATTTAAGAATACTGGATTTTTGAAAGATATTGTCAGCTCATACAAACTGTAAAAGCAAACAAAATTATTATTTAGAATTAATACTATCAGATTTTTTTTTCTAGACTTGGGATGGATTTCAGTATCAGAGCACTAAGCCAACATAGCCCTGAGTTTGACTCTCAGGGCTACAGAGAAGAATAAACATTGTCCATGTGTATATTCTGAAACTCTAATATAATGATTGCTTTACCAAAAATAAAAATGCTGTTTGATGACTTCTGTATACAATACAATAAAGATTATTGTTGCATATTACATAAGTGATGTTTCAAAATAGCTTGTGTAACCTATATTTCTTGGTATTCATAGATTACTACCTGTGATTGTTTGAATGAGAGTGGCCCCCATAGGCTCATAGATTTGAATGTTTGCCTCCCAGCTGGTGAACTGTAGAAGAAGGATTGGGAGGTGTGGCCTTGTGGAGGAGATGTGTCCCTGGAGGTGGACTTTGAGGTTTCAAAAGCCTACACCAGGCCGAGTCTGGACCTCTTTGCTTGCTGCTCATGAATATAAACTGTCAGCTACTGTTCCAGCGCCAATCCTGCCTGTTATCCTGGTCCCCACCACGATGGTCATGGACTCACCCTTTGGAACTGTAAGCAAGCCCCCAATTAAATGCTTTCTTTTGCCTCGGTCATGATGTCTCTCTCTCTCTCTCTCTCTCTCTCTCTCTCTCTCTCTCTCTCTCTCTTTTTCTTTTTGGTTTTTTGAGACAGGGTTTCTCTGTGTATCCTTGACTGTCCTGGAACTCACACTGTAGACCAGGCTGGCCTCGAACTCACAGAGATCTGCCTGCCTCTATCTCCCGAGTGCTGGGATCAAAGACGTGTGCCACCACGCCCGGCTCCTTTTGGTTTTTCAAGACAAGGTTTCTCTGTGCATCCCTGGCTGTCCTGGACTCACTTTGTAGTCCAGGTTGGCCTTGAAAGGCTCTGCCTCCAAGTGCTAGTATTAAAGGTGTGCACCACCATGTCCGGCAATTACAGACAGCTGTGAGCTGCCATGTGGGTGCTGGGATTTGAACCCAGGTCCTTTGGAAGAGCAGCCAGTGCTCTTAACCACTGAGCCATTCCATCAGCCCCATGATGGTGTCTCTTTACAACAGTAGAAGAGTGACTGAAGACACTACCAATGCTGTACGGATTGAACTATGTTGAATGCCTATAAAAGTGAAACCACAGGCCTTGAAATCTCAAGAAATAAATGCCAGCTTTATCATAGGTAGAAGACTTAACCATTGCCTGCAAAAAAAGAGAAAGGATTATCTTCACACATTTAAAGATATCATCTGACCAGGAGAGTTCATAGTGTGTCTTCATTCTTAGGCTGGTTTGATGTTTAGTGTTTTGAACTAGTTGTCTTGATCCACTCCCTTCCTTAAATTATTATCCTTTAGTGAAGCCTTTATTTGGAATGATTTTGCCTCTGTGGCTTATGATGTGGAATGTTCACATACAAGCTGCACCCACTCTCTCATAATGCTAACCTCCTTCAAAACCATTTGTCCCAGTCAGAAATTCAGTCCATTAATAAGAAATGTGACGGATTGCCATCTACTAAATTCCAGTCCCGGCAGTGGTCGCCTGCCGGTACAGGGGGCCGGGAATTGGAGAGACAAAGAACACAGAGAGGGACACCAAGTCAAGTCAGATCTGAGCAAGGTGTGAAACTGTACTGAAGGTTCAACTGCGTATATAGACTAAGAACAACAAGTAGGCGTGGAAAAAAGATCGTCAGAATCAGGAAAGCACGGCAAACACCAGCAGCACGGAATATCCCAGGTGAAAGGCCAAACTGTGTCACTCAGGTGCAGGTTAAGTGCTTGACCACAAATCACTAAATGGCTGCGCTGTACGGGGCTGCATCATGCGGGACATCTAGTCATCACCCCGCTGAGTCTGGCCTTGATGGCTCCTCGGTGTCCTCTGTTCTTTCCCGACTTGTAGTCTGTTCCTCGGTCCGGGCTTATCTAAAGCTTTCCCACGATTAGATTGGAGTTAGGGGTTAGGGGAAAAGCACTCGACGGGATGGACTTCCCTTCTAACCACAATATATCAGGGGACTATGCTAGCCATATGACTCATCATCGCTAATGTTAACCTTGATCCTGTAGTTTAGGAAGTGTTGGCCAGGCTTCCTCACTGTGAGGTTATCCTTTTAAACAACAGTGTCACTACCTCCAGGCTAGGCTCAAGGAGTGAAGGATTAGAACTCTTCCTCTCCTACTCATACATTCACATGTTCATTCATTCAATCAGTCAGTCAGTCAGTCAGTCAATCTCAATATTTTGTATTTGGACTCATGTACAATTTTATTTTGGGTTATAATCCAATATGTGTGGGGTTTTACTTTGTTTTTTGTTCAGACAGGGTTTCATGTAGAAGCCCGAGATACCCTTGAGCGCCATATGTAGCCAAGGATGACCTTTGATCTTACAATGCTGCTTCTCAACTGCTGGGACTATGTCACCCCTTATATTATATTATAATCCAGTGCTGTGTTATTTATTTTGTTGCTCACTCTATCCCAAGGATGGTGAGATGGCTCAGTGGGAAGAGTGCTTGATGTACAAGCATGACGTGAACTGGGAGCCCCAAAACCCGTGTAAAAGCCAGGTACAGTGGTTTCTATTCATCTGCAAACCCAACACTGGGAGGTGGAAACAGGCAGGTCTCTAGAGCTTGCTGGCCAGCCAGTGTAGCAGAAATGGCAAGCTCCAGGTTCAATGAGAGTCTTTGCCTCAATCAATCAGTCAATCAGTAGGCAGTGATAGGTGAAGGAACCCAGCATTAACTCTGGCCTACACACATGTACACCCAGGTACACACACCTGTACACAAAATAGTGAGTTTCATTATGGCATTTTCAGGCCTCTACACAGAATGTTTCTATCATATTTACTTCAGTTACTACAAAGCCGTGCCCTATACTCTTCACCGTTGCCTTCCTTACCTGCCACTCTGCAGACATCAGGTCCAGTCCCATGTCTTGAGTCGTGGACTCGTGATTCACCAGCTGTACGACCTTAACTCAACAATCTCAATTACCTATGCTTTCCATTTCTTTGCTTTTCAAAACAGGAGGCTGAGGCAGGTGGATAGCCACAGATACAAGGCTGGATCATGCATGGAGTAAGTTCAAGGAAGGCCTGGGCCAGAGAATGAGATGCTCTTGTCTCAAAAACAAAAACAAAAAAACTAGCACTGACTAGATGAATTTATACAAGTAAAATACATAAAGCAGCAGCTTGCTCGTAGTGAAGTGCTAAATAATTAACTTTTCAAAAAGTCTGAATCAGGGGGCTGGAGAGATGGCTCAGTGGTTAAGAGCACTGGCTGCTCTTCCAGAGGTCATGAGTTCAATTCCCAACACCCACATGGCAGCTCACAACTGTCTGTAACTTCAAGATCTGACACCCTCACACAGACATACACGCAGGGAAAACACCAATGCACATAAAATAAAAATAAAGAAATTATTTTTTTAAAGTCTAAATCAGATTTATTTGACAAAATATATCAATAGCCAATAGGAACCCTGCTGCAGGTCTGCCCTGTTCCCCATCTTCTGCTGCTCTGATGACTAAGTTTTAAAAGCGTTTGTAAAAACATTCAAAAATCAGCCGGGCATTGGTGGCGCACCCCTTTAATCCCAGCACTTGGGAGGCAGAGGTAGGCGGATCTCTGTGAGTTCGAGGCCAGCCTGGTCTACAAAGTGAGTCTAGGACAGCCAGAGCTGTTATACAGAGAAACCCTGTCTCGAAAAACCAAAAAAAAAAAAAAAAAAAAAAAAAACATTCAAAAATCATTATACTGCATAAAGAAGAATCGTTCCAGCGTGAAAAAAAAAAACAAACCCTTCATTCATTTAACATTTATTCTCCAAGGATAAGTGTGTTTCTCTATGGCAAGCCCTTTAACCATAGACTCCCTACACTGTTGATTCCCCACTCTCACTACCCCGCCACCCCACACCCCATCCCCCTCACCCCCGTACCGCTGACCTTCAAGTGCAGCATGGTAGGAGCTGTTTTCACTTCTTATCATTATTATTGTCTTTGGCTGCACATATTTCCTTGATGTTGGAAACATGATGTATTTATTATTATTATTATTATTATTATTATTATTATTATTATTATTTTACTTCAAGTCTGATCTTCCTTT